>APFE031140164.1:66061-116537 GCA_000404065.3 Pinus taeda
GATGAGAATAAATGTGCATTTAATTCTCACTTTCTATTTTTTAACTCACCCACTTAAATAAAGACCCACTTAGCTTTTTATTTCCATAGTCATTTTTTCACTTTCTATTTTTTCATTCACTTTAATAAAGTCACCTTTAAAGTAGAATGTAGCTTTACCACTTATAAAGTCACTTTTAAATTAGAATGTAACTTTACCACTTATGAAGTCACTTTTAAATTAAATTGACTTTACCACTTATAAAGTCACTTTAGGAGAAAGGTAAAAAATAAATTTGGACACTTTTCCCTAGGCCAAAGATCAAAGCCTTAGAGAACCACTTGTCCTCTGGTGCCCAAATTTTAACACTCCCTCTTACTGAGGAAAGTGTTCTTCACCACTCACATCTTGTCTCTGAAGTATACATGCTTGCCCCGTGGGAAGGCTTTGGTGAAAATGCTCGCTACCTGCTCATTTGTGGAAACGTACTCAAGCTTGACAGCTCCCTTTTGGACATAGTCTCCAATGAAGTGATACTTGATCTCAAGATGCTTTGACCTGTCATGAAAAATTGGATTCTCCGTGAGTTTTAAGCAACTCTGATTATCACAGTAAATTACTGAAGGTCTCAATGCTTGACGAAATAGACCAAACAACATTTTGCGAAGCCATATGGCCTCACAACTAGCCAAACTAGCAGCCATATACCCTGCATTAGCTGAACCCAATGCAACTGATTGTTGTTTCCGCTGATCCACGGCACAAGTGCCGAACCCAACCCAAAACAACACCCGGAAGTACTCTTCCTATCTGAAGCACAACCTGCCCAATCTGAATCCGTGTACCTTGACAGTCTCGCTCCATAACCCTGTCTATAATCCAGACAAAAATCCACAGTCCCCTGCAAGTAACAAAGAATGTGTTTTGCAGCTACCCAGTGCACTCTCTTGGGCTCACACATGAACTGACTCACAGTGTTAACTGCAAAACATATATTTGGTCGAGTGTTGATCAAATACATCAAACTACCAATCAATTGTTTGTATAGGGTAGGATCCATCAACTCGGAATCAGAAGCGTGAAGCTTCTTCTAGTTAGTGATCATAGGTGTAGACTTGGGTTTGCAGTCCTCCATGTGAAATCTGCTAAGAATATCCACAATGTACTTCCCTTGTCCCAGGAAGAAATGCCCCTCCTCCTGCCACACCTCCAATCCCAGAAAATAATGCATCACGCTGATATCCTTCATCTCAAACTTTGAAGCAAGATCTCTCTTGCAGCCCTCAATGAGTCTCTCTGCACCAGTGATGATCAAGTCATCAACATACAACATCAGAATTAGAGGCTCCTCACCCACCACAATGAAGTATAGGTTCGGATCAACCTCACTCTTTGTGAAACCCAACTGCTGCAAGTATGTATCAATCCTCAAGTACCAAGCTCTAGCAGTTTGCTTCAGGCCATAGAGTGCCTTTTTCAATCTGCATACATGGGACTCCTTCCCATGCACCTCAAAGCCCTGCGACTGCTCAATATAAACCTTATCCTGAATGAAGCTATTGAGAAATGCGGTCTTCACATCCATTTGGTGGATCTTCCAACCCATCTCTGCTCGATATAATGGAGCGAATAGATGTATACTGAGCTACGGGAGCAAAGGTCTTCTCATAGTCAACTTCCTCTACCTGTGAGAACCCTCTCGCCACAAATCGAGCCTTGAACTTCTCGATGCTACCATCTGTAGCATGCTTTATCTTGTAGAGCCATCTGGAAGTAACAACTGATTTACCTTCAGGCCTCGGCACTACCTCCCAAACATCGTTCTTCATAATAGAAGAATACTCCTCCATCATGGTCTCTCTCCAGACCTGCTGGCTGGCTGCCTCCTCATAACTAGAAGGCTCGGAGTCAATAATGCTTGTTACCAATGCCATGTAACTACATAACCGCTCAGGTGGTTTACTCTCTCTAACCTGTCTCTTTGGCCCAACAACTGATGTGGCCTCGCGCAAAGTATCTTGAAGCCACTTGGGCTTCCTCTTCCCTAAGCATACTTCCCCCACCGGAGTGAAAGAATCCTCATCATCATCAGAAGCTTGAACTCCTAAAGGCCTATCAACTGACCTCATGCCTGATCCTATGCTTGTAGATGCTGAAGTACCGTGCGAACTGTCCATTCGTGGACTACCTGTGAACTACTCTGCGGACTGACCTGCATGCTGCCCGAAGAACCACCCACTTGACTCTGAGAGCCACTGCTCATTGATGGACCTGACACTGTAATCGATGTACTCCTGATCCTTGACCATTGGATCCCTGTGATTGACTCAACTGCTCCTGAGGGTCAGGTGACTCTGGATACTCTAACTCCTGTGACCTCCTGAAGGCTCTCTCCTCCTCGAACTTCACATCTTGCCTGACAACCACTTTCCTCTGCCCAGGAATATAAATCCGATAAGCTTTCGAGGTCTCGCTATAACCCACAAAGATGCTCTTGTCTGCAGTGGGCTCTAGCTTGGTCCTGTTCTCCTTGGGGACATAGGAATATGTAAGGCACCCAAAGATACGAAAGTGCCCAACATCAGGCTTCTTCCTAGAAAAAGCCTCCTCTGGAGTCACATTCCCGAAGGCACGATGTGGAATCTTGTTCTGCAAGTACACAACAGTGTTGCAGGCCTCTGCCCACAAAAATAAAGGTACCCCCTGATCATGAAGCATGGCTTTGGCAGCCCCTGCAATGGATCTCTTCTTCCTCTCTACAACCCCATTCTGCTGGGGGTAGTAAGGAACTGTGAACTCCCTCCTAATGCCTGCCTCAGCACAAAAATCAACAAACTCACTAAGGGTGTACTCCCCTCCATTGTCCGACCTGAAGACCTTGATCTTCCTACTCGTCTAGGTCTCCACAAGAGCTTTGAACTCTTGAAACCGCTTGAAGACCTCACTCTTGGTCTTCAAGAAATAAATCCAGGTCTTCCTGGAGTGGTCATAAATGAATAAAACATAGTACTCATAGCCACTCAATGATTACATGAGACATCCGACCACTCACATTGGTATGTATCAAGTCAAGGATCCCGGTTGCTCTATTGTCACTGCTAGGAAAAGGGGATTTGGCAAACTTCCCCATAGCGCATCCTTTGCATACATCAAGGTGATCAGAACTGAAATTTGGCACATCATTGGTGATCTCTCACAATGTACTCAAGGCCCCATGATACATGTGCCCCATCCTGCGGTGCTAGATCTCACACAACTCTGAACTACTCGATCTACTGTCGGTCCTGTCTCGGGTGGTGCTACTCAATGCCATCAGGGGCTGTGTAATAACCTATAACCAATAACTAGAATCTGAAATACAGAAAGCGTGAAAAATTTAAATTTGTACTTACCTCAACTGTGGCTGATTCTGCTGGTGCTGCTGGTGCTGTCGTGGCCGTTTTGATCCAGTCTCCGGGAGACCAATACCACCCAACCAGCAAACCTAGCTGCTCAATCCAGAAAACTTCACCACAAAAGCTCTCTGTCCCTTCGTGCCCAGAACCTCAAACAAGTTAAAGCTCTTCCTGTGGATAATTCTTACTCCTGGTTTTCTCCTGGTGAATTTATGCTCCTCGGTCCTTCTCCCCCCTCTCTCAGTTCAGGCCTCGGCTATTTATTTACCGGCCTGGCGGTGGCTGCCCTCCCACTTGCAGCCACCGCCTTCCAAGCATTCATGGCCCTCAGATATTTCCAACCCTCCTGCACTCGGTAGTAAGTATTCAGCTGCTGGTCAGCGACGCTATAAGTTCGATGGTCCCTTTTATAATTTTTATTAATGTCATAAGATTTCATTAATATATATTCTATAACATTTGCATTATATTTTTTTTACAAAATTTAAGTGATATAATTTATAACATTTCTTATATATGTTATAAAGTTTTTATAATTTTATTTAAAGTTTTATAAACTCATATTATAAGGTCTAATGATATACTTTATAAAATTTACCTTATATATATATTATAAAGTTTTTATAATTTTATTTAAAGTTTTATAAACTTATATTATAAGGTCTAATGATATACTTTATAAAATTTACCTTATAGATATATTATAAAGTCTTTATAATTTTATTTAATGGGTTGTTACATACATTCCCCCTTCTGAAAACTTCGTCCCGAAGTTAGAGCTTTAGGTTCAAGGTTTTAATGGACATGACCTTTTCTGTTTCCCCAAGCTATTCAAACTCATCCTATCCTCCCTAATCTCTTCTGCTCCCATCCTATCCGTCCTCTACTAGAGTATGCCATGGCGTCAATTTTACTGACCTAACCATTCATAACACGAAAGTGACAGCGTCGGCTATACCGACCTGATTCCCAGTAGGCATCCGGCAGTCATCATCACACGTCTAGGGGAGCGTGACTCGCACAGTCCTCCCATGACTCCAGGGTTCGGAGGATAAACGGTGGGTAACACCTCCACCCCTCCCAGTAAAATTAGGGCTACTACCCTATCATAGAATCACTTTGAGCTTTAATCGGTCTGAGGTTCTGTCATCACGTGGTCATCCCGAAAATTAGATCATTTATCGGCAATCATAGTCTATCTGCAAGTTTATCTGCAATCATACACTTACCCATGTATTTGTAAAATGTGCATCAGCATATTCAAAATAACTCATGTATTCTTTACATATGATACTACAACATAACATAATTTGTCATATTCTATGTATGTAGTTGGACTTTTACTTAGGATGTATTCACTTTCAGTTGCTCATTTTTGACATGCATAAATGAAACAAATTTATATTGTTTTAATTTCTACCAGAAGTAAAATCATTTAACGGCCTTTAACCTTATTTGACAACTATAATTTAGTAAAACGAACCACATATACTGTCTTGGTATCCATGTACCAGCCGAAATTTTAAACATGTATTACGCCATAAAGTTTCATGTTCACCCATAATCATTCAAATGTTTCTGAGTCTCTGACTGAAGTGAAGTAAATATATACAAAACATACTGTAAAGGTTTTCAAAATGGACATAAATTAGGGTATCTCTGACAGATGTCCGCTGTATTTTCCCAAGTTGCTGATCCATGACTATACTTGTCCCATTGGAACTTAACTTGGTCCACCTGACGGTTCCTCAACTGTCGAACTCTACGTTCCAGAATACGTAAAGGTTCGACCGTTATGACTCCCTCGTCCGATACCTGCAATTCCTTCCATTGAAGGTTATGAGATAGATCAGCTATATAATGTCTTAATACAGAAACATGAAATACATTATGAATTTTATGCAGGTGAGGTGGCAGGGCAAGACGATAGGCAACAGGTCCCACTCTTTCCACAACTTTAAATGGCCCAATAAATCTGGGCGATAACTTTGTCCCTTTCCCGAATCGAATAGTACTTTTATTTGGCTTGATGCGGATGAAAACCTGATCCCCTACGTCATACCTCCTATCAGTTCGGTGAGCGTCAGCATAACTCTTTTGTCTATCCTGAGCTTCCTTTAATCGTTGCCTAATTTGCCTTACCTGCGCTTCCATTTCATGGATTAATTCAGGTCCTATGATCACTCGATCTTCTAACCGGTCCCAACTTAACGGTGTCCTGCAAAGTCGGCCGTATAAAGCTTCAAATGGAGGCATCCCAATCGAGTTGTGGTAACTGTTGTTGTATGCGAATTCCACTAAGGGTAAATACTTTTCCCAATGTGATTGTTGATCCATTACATACATTCGCAACATGTCTTCAAGTACTTGATTTACTCTTTCAGTTTTCCCATCAGTCTCAGGATGGTAAGCCATGCTTAAATTTAGCTGAGTACCTAAGGCTGTCTGCATGCACGTCCAGAATTTGGAAGTGAATCGCGAATCTCTATCGGATATAATCTTCTTAGGTACTCCATGAAATCTGATAATTTCATTTATGAATCCTCGAGCCACGTCAGCAACATCATAAGTATCTCTTACCGGAATAAAATGGGCGCTTTTTGTTAATTTATCCACCACTACCAGAATGGCATTATGTCTTTGAGAAGTAAGAGGTAGTCCAGTGATAAAGTCCATAGAAATGGTCTCCCATTTAGACATAGGAATGTCGTGGGGTTGTAAGAGGCCCGCTGGGTGACAATGATCGGCCTTTACTTGCTGACATTCTAGACATTTTGCAACAAATTGAGTGATATCGCGCTTCATACCTGACCAAAAGAAGAGCTTCTTAGTGTCCGCATACATTTTCCCTACTCCAGGATGAGCACAATAAACTGCCCTGTGGGCTTCCCTGAGAATGGTATCCCGAATATCTTTATCATTAGGAATATACATCCTCCCATGGAATCGTAAGATCCCATCGTGTTCTAGTACATATCCCTCAAATTTAGATTCTTTTACCCTGTTACCTTCAAGACTTGCTCTTACTTTTAAATACCAGGTGTCTTTTGTAAGTTGGTCCAGTACTCGCTGTCTCAAGTCTACTTTAATGGGTATGAGAGAAAATATCCGAGGTCTTCTGCTTAAGGCATCTGCCACTATATTTTCTTTTCCTTTAATGTATGATATCCCGAAGTCATATTCACTTAAAAATTCACTCCATCGTCGTTGCCTTGCATTTAAGTCTCTTTGGGTGAACAAATATTGTAGACTTTGATGGTCGCTTTTAAGTGTAAAACTTCGTCCCATTAGATAGTGTCTCCAAATCTTTAAAGCTAGTACTACAGCAGCTAATTCTAAATCGTGAGTAGCATAGAGCTCTTCATGAGGTTTTAATTTCCTGGAAGCATATGCTATTACTCCTCTATCCTGCATCAACGCCGCACCCAGTCCCTGCTTGGATGCATCAGTACATACTATAAAATCTTTGTCCATGTCAGGGACTCTTAGAATTGGTGCACTGGTGAGTAGTCTTTTGAGTTCAGAGAATGCTTTGCAGCATTCCTTGGTCCATTCATACCTAATACCTTTTCGCTGAAGAGTTGTAATTGGCTTTGCGATTTTGGAGAACCCCTCTACAAATCTTCGGTAATACCCGGCCAAACCCATAAAGCTTCGAATCTCATGAGCATTTCTCGGTATTGGCCAATCCATGATCGCTTTTACTTTCTCGGGGTCTACCGAAATCCCTTCACTTGAAATGATGTGCCCCAAATAATGAATCATTTCCTGAAAGAATGAACACTTCGGATAGTTTTCCATACAACTGGCGTTCTCTAAGACAGGTCAATACTATCCGCAAATGATCTTCATGCTCTTTCCTACTCTTGGAATAGATGAGTATATCATCTAAAAAGACTTGCACAAATTGATCCAGGTATTTACGGAAAACGCTATTCATAAGATTCATGAATACAGCTGGTGCATTGGTTAACCCAAATGGCACCACGGTGAATTCATAATGTCCAAAACGTGTCCGGAATGCAATTTTGGAAATATCATTCTCAGAAATCCTTAGCTGATGATAGCTTGATCGAAGGTCAATTTTTGAAAAGACAGCAACTCCTTTCATTTGATCAAAAAGATCGTCAATTCGAGGCATAGGGTATTGATTCTTTACTGTAGCTCGATTCAATTCTCGATAATCCACGCATAATCTTAAAGTTCCATCCTTCTTCTTCACGAAAATTACCGGAGCGCCCCAAGGTGATGTGCTGGGCCGAATATGCCCTACATCCAGTAGTTCCTTCAATTGGATCTGCAGTTCCCAAAGTTCTGGCGCCATCATTCTATAAGGTGCTTTAGAGATTGGTTGGGTACCTGGTTTTAACTCAATAGTAAGGTCCAACTCTCTTACCGGAGGTAATCCAGGTAGTTCTTTTGGAAATACATCTGGAAATTCGGCCAACACCGGATATTGTCCTAGGGATGGCCCTTTTTCTTGGCTTACTTCTTGAATTACATAAGCCTGGCAACCTTTCCTTAAGCAACACTTCATCTGCATTCCTGAAATGTAGCGTAAAGAGACTTCCCTCTTGATTCCCTGAATTTGGATGGCTTCTCCTTCATCATTTATGCCTAGAATCCTTTTCCCATAACAGTCTACCCAAGCTCAGTGAGCTTCTAGCCAATCCATACCTATGATAAGATCATATGTTCCTAATGCGGTGGCATAAACTTTTAGTTTAGTCAAACAGACCCCAAGGTCAATTTCGCATTGATCCACACTCAAGCCTACGGATTGGAGTTCTCCTAAGGCCATTTCCACTTGATGGAAATCATTTTGTCTACGAGCTGCCAGCCCACATTTGTTTAATGCATATGAAGAAATGAAACTATCTGTGGCACCAGTATCAAATAAGATTTTGAGTTTTATACCATTGATAGTACCTGCAGATTCCACTACCGTGGATTGATGTGCTGCTTGGTCACGGTCGACCACTGCATGAATTCTATGGTTACCCCGGTTGTCTGAATTTGGCTCCTTCCCAGCCCTATGCAATATATTTGACGAAGCTCCGGGGCAGTCCCGTTGAAAGTGCGGTCCCCCACATCCCCAGCAATTAAGTGGCGCTGGTCCTCTTGAGTCAAGGCGTGAATTTCTAGAGAACGAGCTTCGTCCTCTCGCATTGGTTCCTCTCGAATTTCTCCCTCCACTAGCGGTCCTTTGAGATGCCCAGGGACTGGTGTTTGATGATCCTGCGGCTATCGTGTTTACTGCCATGGGAGCTCCTGCCCCTATATTTCTCGGGGCAAACCTGTTACCGTACGGTGGCCTCGAGCTACCCCCCCTAAAGAAGTTCCGGGGAGTCTTTCCTGGGAACCCTGATTGGACAGGCCCGGTTGGCCCCATATCCCTTTTGATCCCCAGGTGCTCTTCTGCATAACGGCCACATTCAACTGCCTCGGCTACGGATGATGGCTTCCACATGCTTACCAAGGCTCGGATGCGAGGGTTTAACCCAAAAATGAATCTTTCAGCCTGACGTTCATCTGAGTCTAAGTAATGAATGTATTTTACCAGTTCCATAAACCTTATCTCGTACTCTTCCATCGTTTTACTTCCCTGAACTAACGTATGGAAGGCTCTTGCCTGCTGTTGCTGAAAGTACGGAGGTAAATACTTTGCGCGAAACCTTTCCTCAAACAGTTCCCAAGGGACACTATCCGATGTAAGGTGCAGCTGTTTTTCCAGATTTCCCCACCATATCAAGGCACTTTCCCTGAGTTGAAACACGGCAATTTTTGTCTTTGCCGAAGACGAATATTCTTTTAACCCAAAACATCTGTTCATTCCCTCCAACCACGCTTCAGCGCGTTCACCTGCCCGGCCTCCAGAGAATTCCGGGAGTCTGATTTTCTGAAGCTCCCTAGAGATGTCCTCTTTCGATCCTCTGGGCTCGAAATCCTTCGGTTCCGCTGAACTGGTAGCCAAATGATGAGATTCCTCTTTGGTTTTAGCCTTAGTGGATTCCCTTAATGTTTCTAATAAGGCTTCCAAAGAGTTCATTATTACAGTTAACTTTGGCGCTGGGGCGATTGGTGTTGATACAGGTCTCGATGGTGACGCTGGGGATGATGATGAGGATGGTGGCGGTACTAAAGGTGGTGATGCTGCCCGATCACGCCGTCGTCGCTCATACGTCTTCACCATTGTAATGGTTCCTGGATACATAATAAAATTTTATCAAAATTTATGAGGTAGACAACTGAATTTTAACACGTAGCTTTCTTTTGCGACAATACATTTTAGAAACGGGTATAGTTTTGCTATTTTTACCCGCTAGGTGGATCTTACTGGTACCGAGGTCAAGGAGGGTGGTCGCGCGACCTCCTTGTCCTAATGCATGGTATTCTATCCTAATATGATAAATGCATGGGTATGCAGTAATACTAGGGAGTGCAGAAAGATAATTACTGCCACAATAAACAGAGGCTTGAATGTCATCCCTGATACTCTCGATAAAACAACGAAATTTATATTCAAAATTACGAGGCGATTTGAAAAGCTGTTTAGTCGAGCCTCACCAGAATATTGATGAGGTGCTGAAAGGAGGGGGTGCTAAAGCAGTAGAAAGGAACCGAGTAAGGGAGAAGCTGCTGGCTAGTGAGTGCATTGACCGCGTACTGGATCCTCATTCCTTGAACTGTCTCAGGTATTTAATGGTTTATTATGTCCAATAGGTCATGAACAGACAGGAAACAAGAAATGCCCAAGGTAACCATGTTTTAGGGTCATCTAGATATTTAAGAGTCAAAACATCAACTGAGCTGGACAGAGGCAGACAAACAAGCCCAGAGAATGGGTGGATACTGGGATACTGATCTCTTTGGGAAAAGTTAATGGTTTCCCAGCTGCTGAGAATCACAAAAGCAAGGATTCCCTACTAACAGTAAAACAGGAAACAACCTGATAATGCTTTCAAGTCTTTGGGTTGTGCCTATTGATATACCCATATTAACATTACTGCTAAATTTTAGCATTCTCCACATAAGGTGAAAACTTGCAACACATGTCACATAAGTTTACAAGGTGGTTTCAAGATGAACTTCATCAACCTCTGAGCTAAACCTATAACTTTTAAGGGACGTGGAATACCTTTTCTGATGACTAACTCTTCCATCTCATTGCCACATAGATAAATGACCATGGCAATTTCAAACTGACAAGAAATGCTAGGGTGATCAGTACCAGAACCTCCTCAAGCTTCAATACCATTTGATATGTTGCAGCACTAGATTAATATATTGCAGAGCGTATTGAATTTATCAGTGCATGAACCATGTACTAGATTATGATACCAGTAATTTGCCTGCTTTAATTTCTGTCAAAAGATAAGTAGATGATGGAGACTCTTAAGGACTTGAGCTTGGTTATCAAAAGGACTTTAGTTCAGTGTGGATGTGTTTCGTGAATGCTTATTTAGCAGTGTTCAAAATTCACCTTATTATGATCGACATTAACAGATACATAACGGAATAAGGAAACTGTGAATGTCATTGATTCGCTTAAATAATCAATTTACAGCATCATGTCCCTGGCTTACATCTTTGATGTTGTTTTACATAAGAAGTGTGCTCCGCGTCTACATTCTTGCCTTGACCGTGTAACCATAAAATTTCTATCTGATTCACGATAAATAATAAATATCCACACGTATTTGAGTGGACCGAAAATATCATCAAAATTTCACTATAGTGAGGGTCATCGACAAGTTTTAACGAGGGAATTGGAAGCAGTGGGCTTGCGTTTAAACAAGAGGCCTCAGATATATTTCAAGAAGAAAAGACTGGTTTTAATTCAGATGGGTTTCATATTCGTTTGCCCTTGCATCAGTATTTAAACAATTAATTCTAATCAATAAATATACATAGAGGAGAATCTAGAAAATTAAATCCCCGAATTGCACAACATTAATACAATTCTTATATAGATAATCATTCCTCAGATTCCCGTAATTTCTAAAAATCGTTGAACACAACTAATACGATCCTTCAACTGTGATTCCCAACCATACAATCAGTTTGATAACAAACAGTAGAAGATTTTTTTAAATATGGTAATTCACAACCTAAAATTCAAGGACTTGGAGCCCGGACTTAATATCAGAAATGAATTCGAAAGCCCAACTGAAACTTATTTTCTATGTTTGAGAAATTAAATGACACATTTCATAGTGAAAACAGTAACAATGAAATTTAAAACTGCGCATCATTTAAATTACTTGAATAACAATAATATTGATTGAATAACCATAGTAAGGAATGTTTAATTGAATTTATATTATATTATTTTTTTTTTGGGTAAAGATCTGGAGTCCAAGCAATATTGTTAGGCGTGATTGTGAAGAGGAGCCAGAGCACAAGAGTATTGTACACGTGTTGCTGTTAAAGGATAGTCACGGCCGAGTGTTGTTGTTTACTTCATTGCTTTAAAAAAAAAAAAAACCCAACACGTTTCATTCCTTGGCACACAAAAAAAAAATGCTCAAAACCCTAGCGAATATAAAAAAAAGGGTTGACGTCATTGCAGCTCTCGTTGAATATTACGTCTGTAGAAAAGTTGTGGCCGACAATAAGTATGGCACTAGCATGCTACCCTCTTGACCGAGCGTGGATGCGAAATCGGTTATAGATCGGATTCTTTGTTCAACTGAACCAGGGTCATTTGGGCCAACCATGAATGGTGGTGAAAGAACTTATGATATTTATGCTTCAAATGCCATGAGATTATTTGACCCAGAATTAAGAAATGGCTAAATCTCATCTTTCGGCAGACAAGTGTTTTTTTCTTCTGTTTCTGTTTCCGCGAGTATTCACTCTGAAATACGAGCTTTTGACTGCACAGTAGTCAAAATGGAAGATCGGTTGTAGTTACGCTGCTCTAGATATTAAATATCTCACAAAATCTAAAGCGTCCGAAGGTACAGGCCAGACCAAAAAGTCGTGAGGGCATAATGGAGCGAATGGGCACATGGAAAGAGGGGACAGATTGCCCAGAAGGGACGAAGACGCAGACGGAAGTTCAATAGCTCAACACGCAGACGGGATTGGAAACCCGCACTGTTATCCAAATCAGTCATTTATTTCTTCGATGCCGTGATTTGGTCAGTTTTAAGGACTGTTGAGCAGAGAAATTTTAAACAAAATCCTTAATGGCATAGAGTTATCGGCGTTGTATATTATTTTGATAAGGGTATTTCCAACGCAGACATAGATTGAGACACAATGAAGGAGATCTCAGTGCATGAAATTATGAAAGACTGAGACGGTTGTATTTGAGTCCCGGAAATTTTAATTTTATATCGGATGAATACTAATGCGAGACTCCAAAGCAGGCAGGGTATCAGCAATTAGCGGTACAGACTCAGCCATACAGAAATTTAAGCGAGCGTAGGTCTATCAGTCGAAGGGTTTGAACAAGCCCTCTGATACCATATGTAATAACCTGTAAACAGTAACTAGAATCTGAAATACAGAAAGCGTGAAGAATTTAAATTGTACTTACCTCAACTGCGGCTGATTCTGCTGGTGCTGTCGTGGCTGTTTTGATCCAGTCTCCGGGAGACCAATACCACCCAACCAGATTGAGCAAACCTAGCTGCTCAATCCAGAAAACTTCACCACAGAAGCTCTCTGTCCCTCTGTGCCTAGAACCTCAAACAGGTTAAAGCTCTTCCCGTGGATAATTCTTACTCCTGGTTTTCTCCTGGTGAATTTATGCTCCTCGGTCCTTCTCCCCCCCTCTCTCGGTTCAGGCCTCGGCTATTTATTTACCGGCCTGGCGGTGGCCACCCTCCCACTTGCAGCCACCGCCTTCCAAGCATTCATGGCCCTCAGATATTTCCAACCCTCCTGCGCTCGGTAGTAAGTATTCAGCTGCTGGTCAGCTACGCCATAAGTTCGATGGTCCCTTTTATAATTTTTATAAATGTCATACGATTTCATTAATATATATTCTATAACCTTTGCATTATATTTTTTTTTACAAAATTTAAGTGATAACATTTCTTATATATGTTATAAAGTTTTTATAATTTTATTTAAAGTTTTATAAACTCATATTATAAGGCCTAATGATATACGTTATAAAATTTACCTTATATATATATTATAAAGTTTTTATAATTTTATTTAAAGTTTTATAATTTATATTATAAGGTCTAATGATATACTTTATAAAATTTACCTTATAGATATATTATAAAGTCTTTATAATTTTATTTAATGGGTTGTTACATTTGTGGTCCTTAGCTCATTCTTCAAACTTACTACTTGACCAAAGTTTTTAATAGTGAATAGCTTTGGCAAGGCTTCATACAATTCCTGAGCATGATTAATGTTGGCTATGAATGGGAAAAGTTTGCCCTTTATTCCTTCTACCATTAGATTCATGGCCACCAATTCTATATCCCTGAACTTTACTTTGTCAGCATCATTGGAGTCTTCTGTAGGCTTCTTTTATTTTCCTTTGACCAAGTCTAGAACCTTGTTCTTTTCAAGGATGAGGTCAATCCTCTTCTTCCAAGACATGAAGTTTCAGGCTCCTTCAAGTTTGTTCTCTCCCTTCATTGTGTTAAACATCTTCCTTGAATATAGTAGACTCTTTCCTTGAGATAGTTCTTTGAATGGTTCCTTAATCAAGTGCTTCAGACTGCCTTTTTCTTCTTTCTTCACCAAAGCTCTGATACCATGTTAGAAAATCAAAAAGGCAGAAATATTTTCTTATTCTTGATAATTAATTTGTGATGTTCTTGATTTGCTATTACAATTCATTGTATCTTCTTTCTTTTAGTTCATCAAGCAATTACCAAAGCAATAGCACATAAAACAATGCACACCAAATGTAGACACTATGCCAGGGCAAAACCCCCTTCGAGGGAAAAACCCAGTGAAGAAAATTATTTCTTTCAATAGTATTCTTTGAGACTCTTCAACCCAGACAAAAACCAGACCTTCCCTCCACACTAAGTCAACCTCCCAGATCTTCGACCTCTTTCGAGCAACTTCGACTAGGCAGCAGCTTCCGACATCAGTGAAACTTGGAAGACTTCAATCTCCCAATCCAGGGCATGAAACAGAGAGAGAGAGAGAGGCACCAAAATTTTGTTTTTCTTCTTCTCCTTATTTGTCATTTAGAAAGATGTGATGCTTGATCCAATGCCATCCATATTTGAGTAAAATTGAAGTTATTTTAAGATCAACTATACACCAGTGAAATGCTCTGATACAATACCAAAAAACACAAAAACAGCAAATTCAACTTTATACTTTATAGAGCTCATTGACTATAAGGATATATCCTCATAGAAAGGCCAACTAATCACATCCCATGTCACAAGAAAAGACAAATGGTCTAGGGGTAGTGTCAATAGTTCCCCTTCCAAAATCCTAGGATTGATCAATACAAACATCAAATTTAGGTTTGCCAAATACTTGAAAAAAGTTGTAAAAGCAAAGGACAGTACTATGGATAATAATTCCATCTAAATTAACAATTCATTTACAACTGAAAATTACAATCTACCTCACCTAAGAGGACTTAAGAAACAACAAAAGATGTTTTATAATGGCATAAGACAAGTCAGACTACAACCTCCAATTGGAATTAAATGGTACATTGTAAACAAATGGACTTGTATGAAAAATTCTAAATGTATTCTTAAATTTCATGTTTAATATGGATGTTACTTTGATAAAAAAATTACATATGTTGTAAGAAAAATTAATCTTCCTCAAATAATATATTTCACTGATTTGCAAGTGCCTGCAATAAGTTGATATATCGATTCAAATAAGGTACATCTAAGTTATGAGACCTTGGGGACAGAATATCCGTATCAAGCTGATAAACATTGAAGATATTCTTAGATGTCAGACCTCTCTAAAACATTGTCCTCTAAATACATGATTGGTTAGCAAGTCCATATCTTAACTGGACAACAGTAAAAATCATACATAGTATAAAATTCAATGGGACAAGCTAAAGCTAACAGTTACGAAGCCTGAATCTTTGACCCTTAGTCTTATTGGTGAGACCAAACTGAAAAAATGTGTTAATAGCCTCAACGAGCTCATATGAGTCTTATTGGTGACACCAAATCGAAAAAATGTGTTAATAGCCTCAACGAGCTCATATGAGAGCAATGCAAATAGCTCTTTCCAACCGTGACCCCAGGAGTTTAAATAAACTCTTCCCAAAAACAGAAATTGAGAAGAGAGACAGGGAAAGTTGATTTGTAAAAGTATTTCTGAACAACAATACCTCAGGTTTAGTCAGTTGTTTCAGTAGCCATTTTATCATAAACTTACTCTTCAGTGTTCACTGTTCATATGTAACTTAAGATCTAGCATCAACAAAGAAAGTATGAAGTGATGGCCTGTAAAATATATTCGTTCAGTAAGCTACCCTTAAACCATTGATCATTGACTGATTTGAAAATGGATTTGTGACTAAAACTATCCCAGATTTACCTAGCAGTTTCAGTAGTGATTCTATCATGATCTTACTCTCTACTGTTCAGATCTAATTTATGGTCTAGTATCAACAAAAAAAAATATTCCAACACTTCATTATGCTATGATCCTTAAACCCTTGATCCAGACCGCTTGCCAGGTTAAATTTTTGGCAAAAACAAATTCTACAACATGCCAATTCTGAGAAAGTGAAGATCTAGTAACGATTGTTGCATGGAAAAACGGAACTTTTGTAAATAATTTCACTGATAAAGGGCTGACTAAGAAATCAATCCAATTGCTAATTCAGAGATTAAGTGGCTGCATATGAAAGACATTGAGCTAATGGAAAAACGTATAGAACCAATGCCTTGGCAATATATGAATGTCACCAATATTATGTCTGTTTCAGTTCCCTGGCAAAGACTTTCCTACCTATGGACATTCAGTAGTCAATTTCAGATTATTTCCTGCAAGCAACAGGAAGTTTCAAATGCACAAACACAAGCAGATGAATCTCTATACCAGTCTTTAAGAACGAGTACTGCTATAAGATAACCATTAACTTCATACTGTAACTTTTGCAGCAATTCATGGTTTATCTAGTTCAACTGTAATGTTGCTAACATACCGGAATTAGTTTCAATATCAGTATGATAGGCTACTGAAGATCTGTATACGGAAATGAATTTCAATCTTTCCGTACCAGTAGAGATCAGATAATTGGAAGCCAAAATACACCAAAACCTTTGAAAGGAAAAATGTATCCTACAAATACTCCAAAGGAAACATCAACTTTCTAGTTCTCCAATCTTGTTACCATCTCTTCATCTCGAAAGGGATGGAGGTTGGCAGATTGAATCAGTTGACAACTTCGATAAAGGGGCAAGGACTGACGCAAGACATAATCCTGTTTACCATTACAGCAAAGGATGAATTTTATTACTTGGGTGAAGCTCTGATTTCATGGAAGTGCAACTGCAATTATCATTAATTCTACACTCATAATAAAATTACTCGGTACCTGCATATACAACTGTTGCACCTGATATTGCTCTGCCCACTACAGATAGAACATACAGAACAACTACTACCTGCACTCAAAGAAAGACAATCATTAGGTTAGAATATCTTATTTACTCTAAAATAATGTACATTGAAGCTAAGTCTGAGAATGTGGACCAGAGAAAACCTGCAAGGTAATTACTCCAACTCAACCTTAGAACATGTCCGAAAAACAGTTCTTCTGGAACAAAAGTATGAACTGAATAAACTTCTAGGAAAAGTTTAAATTTGCTGTGGTTTAAGTGAAACCAAACTAATCTTGTGAATCTTGCAGTGAAACACAACATGAAATGACATTAACTGAGCATTGGTTGAGGACATAGTTACCAAAATTGGATGTGCAGCACTATGCATATTTAAGGCCACTTCAAACTGGCAAATAGTTTAAATTAGATAGTTCTAGCACAAACAAATGGACAATAGTTGCCACGATAACCGAACAGGGATCTTGAACAGTCTCATGGTGGATGCTGGATTTGGGGAGAACATGAAGTGGTTGGAAGGACAGCCCCAGTCAGATTGGTTAGGGGGACTTGCCTTGTGTAGGTTGACCTTGTTTTGTGGTTGATCTCAGTGAGGATATGGTATTGGTTTTGTGGGATAGTAGCACTGTGAGATAAGTTTTGAGTTGCAATGAAATAACCTTGGTAAATGGTAAGGGAGGATAGATGTACCAACCTAGTGTTCTTAATTTATAACAGGATTATAAATTTTCTGGTCTTTCACATAGAACTTTGTTAGAGATCTGCTTAAAGGATAAATTTGTGTAATTGTGACTTTGCTCTTTGCTTTTTAAGTTGATCTGGAATTATTGCAAGGCAGTTTAAACAAAAAAACAAAAAACAAAATGGAGAGCTCAACAAAACAGTGAGCGTAACCTCATTTTTATCATGAGGCAAAATCTAAAAAATGGCTATCAAACCTGAAAGACAGCAAAAGACATTCAGAAGAGACACAAACATACAAAAATTCAAATAATCTCCACAGAAAAATTTTAACATTTTCTTTCATACATCAACTTCAAAACCAAAACCCCCAAAAGAAGATGGAATCATGGATAAAGTTTAACTTCTATGGGCCTTTTAAGGGTAATCCTGTTGAAAAATGTGTAACTAGGTTCGGTCTTCATAAATATGAAATGAACTTTTGATTCTTGTATATTGTAAAATGAAAGAAAAAATATTATTATTATTTTTGGAGCATGGGTTTCATGCTCAAGGTCTTTTATTTTATAAGTCAAGCACCCATTGAGTGCTTCTAGGGTTTGTCCTAGGTCAAGAAGTCAAAAGAGTCATTGTCATAATTTGAAGACCCTATTGCACACTTTTTGTCAAAGTTCCAAGGAAACAGACAAGCCAAAAAAATTTCAAAGGATCAGATCATCTTTTAGCAATTTATTGAGTCATTGTAAACCCATTCTGCAAATTTATAATGTAAATGATGCTAGAAAGACCGTGTTTGTATGTAACAATCTAGGTAAGCCTATTATTTTGGCGAGAGTTTGATCCTAGGAGGTTTTTCGTCTCACTGACTCATCTGTGTTTCTAAACATAGATGGTCGACAGAGTTTTTCCCTTCAACCTCACGCCAAAGCTAAGGTGGAATTCTTCGTCAAAGTCTTAGGTGAGTCCTAATGTTCTAGTCGCGTCTTATATAAAAGTGATTTGGGAATAATTTGAGTTAATTGGCTAAATTACTTTATTACAAATCACTTAGTCTACTATATCATATTGTGTCGCAAAATTGGGTATTTGAGGGTTTATACCGAACGGGTGTTCCCCCTTTGAGAGTTGAATTGTAAAAATTTTATATAAAAAATATTTTAATGCATGGACCCTCATACTTGGACACCATGGCTAAAATATTAGAGGGTAGAAAAAATTATTAATCCCCTCAAGTGTCAATTAATTAAATTTTCTGGCAAAAATAAATTAAAATCCCAAGCCAAAAATTTAATTAATTAGAGTCAAAATTAAATGTCTAGAGAAATTAAATTCTCCAAGAGGAAAAATTTGCGGGTCTCAAAGAAATTGATTTTTGGATGTCCCCCACCAAAGAAATATTAGAAATTTCAAAAAAAATTGGACCCTTGGACCTTGGTGGTTAAGTCAAAATCAATTTTTTGAGAAAATTAACTCAAAATAATTAATTGTGAGCTAATAAAAAGGGGATTTAATGAGAAATTCGAAAATTCCTCAAAACAAATAGTTTCAACCGCTGAGATCAAAAGATCATCAAAGATTTATCGACAGACAAGATTATTTTGACGAGATCAAGCCAACTAGCCGTTATTTTTCCACTTGGAGGGTCTATCGATAAATTAGAGTCATTTGTGTCTCACGCCATCTAATGTTTGGCTAAGAAAATTCTGCAGGAAAGTTGACGTAACGTTATTGTCCTATTGGGAACGTTTTTTGAATCATAATAAAGACTTTGGGGTGCAGTTCATGTTGTTTATTGTTCACTGATCTGTGGTATGTGCTAAGTACAAGCTTTCCTATATTGTGCTTCAATTTTTTAAAATTTATTTATTGATTAGATGGTGATAAGAACATTCTATTGATAGATTTTTGGTCTATCTTAGGTGATCTGATTCACCATATGTCTAACAAGCTTTCTTGAGGAAAATATATAGTGTTTGCAGGTTCCTCAATCCTTGGACCCCAAGTTCACAAACCGTGGGCATAAGCCAACCTTGTTTGGACTTCAAATATTTGGTGTGGCTTATGTAACCTCTCTAACATTGTAGATTGCATTTATTTTCCAAATTATTATCAGCCATTTATCAAAGAAAATTTCCATAAAAAATTCTTTCTCAAAATTTCTTTTAAAAAGCATTGTATATTTGTAAAAAAAAATTCTAATTTTGGGATTCTTTAACTTTTGCATATATTGGGGTTTTGGGTATTTTTTATCTCCATTTTTTGCAGGTGAAATCAAGTGAAAAAGTTGGAATATAGCTAGATCTAGGCCCTTGAGAGTAAGATCTAGCCTCCAAAATTTTTACAGAGCCATCCATTGAAGAAATTGAGCAAAATTTCTAATTTGAAGCAAGTTAATTTTTTTGAAGCGAGGGTTTCAAGTTTCAGCCCTCCTAGGCACGGATCCAGCCCCTCCAAGGCTAGTGTCTCCCACTCCTAGCCCTGCATCAGCCTAAGAAGGCCCTGCATCACATTTTGGGCCCTTCTGGGATTGTTTGTACCCTCCAGGCCTCTCGGCTTTCCTTCCTTGGCCTGGCACTAAGGGTTTAGGGCCATTTTTGGCCTAGTCGTGGCCTTAGAAGGCCTCGTCCCCCGTCCTTTACCCTACACTGCACCCTTTTACGATTGTCATGGGGTTTTCAAGCCCCCTCTCTGCCTCATCCTCCCTTTTTCCTGCCTCGGCCTCCTCCTTTGCCCTTCACTCTCTGTTCTAGCCTCTCTTTGCCCCCTTTCAGCCCTCCTTCAGCCTTAAACCCTAGCTTCTAGCCCTTAGAGGGCTTTCTCCCTCCAGCTTCAGGCCTTCTTAGCCTTTTCTCACCTCCTTTACCTCTTCCTGGGCCTTCTAGGCCCTCTCTTGCCCAACACTAGCCCTACTAGGCTTAAGAGTTGCTCTCTCTTGGCCTTAATTTGACCCTTGCCCATCTCTGAATTTTTTGGACTGAATACTTGGTGTGTTTTGCAAAGAAAATCGGCTCAAAATTTGTATTTTCAGGTGGCATAATCATTGGAGAAATTTTGACATTGTGGGCAATTGTACTAAAAGGCCTTGGGCCTAGGGTTTGCTCTCTAAACCCTCACTTTGTCACTGTTTAGCTTCAGTTGTCATATTCATTTTATAACAGTGAATTAAAAGCCCTAAAATCATATCAAAATGGTCTAAACACCCTAATAATTTCATGGTAAAATTTTGCTAGTGTTTTGGCTACTGGGGCATTGAATACCTAGCTTAGATCTAGTCATTTGTTTGCTAGAATATCTCTGCATAACTGAATAGTTCAGATCTGATATAAATATGAAAAGAATACTCTAAAGGGTATAAAATTAATTGGTGTGGCTTCCTAGCATATTATCATAGCTTCTAGACATCTTGGGAATTAATGTTTTGGTCTCGAATCTTCATTTCTAGTGGCTGATATCTCTGCATAAAAGGCATAACCAGATCTGATATTTTCTTAATATAGTATCTTAAGAGGGCTAAAAGTTCATCAATTTACATTCGCAAAGTTATTTTATAACCTGGCAAGTCATTAGGCTATTTATTGGTCATTTTCAGTTTTATATGCTTGTTAATTTCTTGATTTGAAGTGACATACTTACTATTGTCCTATACTTCATCATAAGTGGCTCTTTAATGGTTAAATTGGCTCATGGTGGTTTATGTTGTTGAGTTCTAACAATTGCTTGTTTTATGTTAGATTTGAGAAATTGTTAACTTGGCACTAAAATCACTCAAATATCTAAGCTTTAAATTATCTAATCTGATTAATGGTTTAAGTTATTTGAGCATCAAGATCTAATTGGCATCTTTGTGTTTAGCATCTAATTGAAACATTGCTCTAAGTAAAAGATCATAATATTAAGAGGCTTTGATATCTTTGTTGTCTATCTTAAGCATTTGGCATCTTAAGTTTCATAAGTTAATCATTCTAAGTGAGTATCTCTTAACATTGGTGATTGGCATATTTTAATGGTCACAAATAATCATTGTTGAATTAGATATTTGTTCTAAGTATCTTGGGCATTGATCCATTGTTTAACATTTACACTTGTATCATCAAGCACTTGTCTTGTTTTAAGATTTTCTTTCAATTCATTATTAAGTACTTCTTGCTATAAGGAAATTAACATCAAGTACTTAAGGAACATAAACAATCTTAATTCAAGATCCAGCCATTTCATTGCATAAGCATCCTAGGCTTAGCTTGTACTAATAATTTACCTCCAAGCATAAGCTTGGTTGATAGATCTCTAGAGCCACCCTTCCTCACCTAGCTTGAGGGATTCAGTGCTTTTCTAGTGGTTAACATAGTGACCTTGCAATCGTCAGAGCCACAGTCTCTGCAGCGCTGGAGGCACTGGGTGGTTGGAACACAAGGGGAGGTATCGTTAATCAAGCCTCTGCTTGCTTCCCGTTGGCTTCCATCCCACAACTGACTCTAAAAACTGGTCTCAAAACTGTTAAGAGGGAGGTTCCATTTAGACTAGGCATTCTTGCCCAACAGCTCTTTCTTAGTGATTGCTTTTCTCTCTCTTGCTTGGGCTTTGTCTTCACTTGGGCTCTAATACCATGTTAATTTTAGTTAACAATGATATGTTCTACGCTTAGCACAATTACTTCAATGTTACTTTACCAGCCTAATGACAATTTCCAATTTAGATTTCCATTAGCAATCACATTAATTACATTGACAGTAAAAGTAGATAGAACATGAAACAAAATGCAGAAGACAAGCCAAGACAAGAGGACACCAGATTTGGCGAATGCCAGGGAAAAACCCCAATGTGGGGAGAGCCCTTTGATCAATTCTTCTTATTATTATATCAAAATGTTCAACAGAGAGAGAGTACAATAGTCAAAATTGACTTGCCAAATTCAAGTCAAAACAACCCTATCAAAATCTACAATCAAACTTCAACGCTAACCAGAAATCATAGAAGACCAACGTAGCAGTCAAACTTCTCCTTTGAAGCTCGGTCAAAGGTAGTCAAACTCGGCCTTCAGCAGTGGTCAAATTCAGCCCAAAACAGTCAAAATATGCGGTCAAACTTGGTCAACTTACGGTCAACATAGGTCAAAGTCCTCCTTTTTCCTCGGTTTTTATCTAAGAATGAGGCCTACTGAGACAGAGATATACCCAGAAAACTGAAGTCAAATGATGCTCGGAAAGTCAAAGTCAATGTTGGTCAACGTTGGTCAAACTATAGAAATTTCTGAGATTTTCGGCCCTGCAATTATGTCCTGTAATTTTGCACTCCTTGTGCCACACGTGGGAGAGAGAGAATGCCCAATGTTGTACAAACCAATGAGAGAAAGAGAGAGAATGTGTGAGTGATGAAGATGCCAAATGAGGTGAGAGGTCACTTGTATTTATACAATTCGTTGCAGATGAAGAGTCACGTCCATTGGGCTTCATGAGCATACATGTTGATGTGGCTGACCTAAAAAAATTGATGCACTTCCGTTTGTCCAAATTGGATGATCTTTATATCAATTTTGGTCCTCTCGAAAACAGGGATTTAATGCAATCATCATCTCCATCAAATGAGTTGTTCCAAGGTGGAATTTTGCCCTAGTTGCCTATTTTAACACTATATTTAGCATACCCACCTCTCCAAGCTTCAACGCCTAGCCTAGAAGAGAAGGCCGCTAGCCCTAGGAGGGCTTTTTCATTGAAAATTCGTGGTTTTCTTGTCAATTGCTAAAATCTGAAGCTTGTTGCAGCGTCTCTTGTGAGTTTTCATCATTGATTTTGTTGGATAAAGTTGTCATTGATGTCAATATGATGGCAACTTGGGTCCACTGTTGAAGATGACGAAACCCTAGCCCTAGTTGAAGCATGCCTTGGATAACCGTAACCCTAAAATGCATATTGGAACACTAGATCTACATAAAACCCTACAAATGATGAGTTGGCAAGCCCAAACCATAATTGAACACCATAAGAAACCCTAGCATAAGTCCCAGGTGCCCTAGCCTTGTTGAAGATGCCCTAAGAGAGAAGCCCTATACCTATTAGAGATGATCATGATGCCCTTGTCCTTGTTCCTTATTTAATAAAATATCCTTTTCCTTAAGCATGAATGATGTCTTAATCCTCATGCCCTAATCATGTAAAAATAATTTCCAATGGACTGTCACATATCCTAGGGACTGTCATAAAAGAAAAATTATTCTTTTTGACATTATACACATTATCTTGAAATGGTTTTTACACCAGCATGTAGAGGACATTATGCCCTTTCCAACAAGCTCTTACACACCTTCTAACTCTCTCTCATTATAGAGAAATTAATTTTTTAAGTTAATATATTCCAAAAATTAGCAAGTCTGCTAGCCGACTTAAGTAGGCTCAACACACCCCTTCATAAGTCGTGTCCCTTCAAATATGCTCAAACCACTATATATACAAACCTGTGCAGTTTGGTTAGGCATCAATTTCAGCTGTGAAGAGAAGCAGAAGTAAATTAAAGAAAAAGGAGGTTGAAGTCTAGCAATTGGGCAACTCTAATTTTAATTTTCTGTGATTTTTTGGGCATTGGTTCTGGTTATACACTAACAATTTGTGGCTCTTAAGCATAATTCAGCTGTGTTTAACTTGTAAACAGACCTCAAATCTGGGCAAAAAAGGACATTTCAGACCTGTTATAATCTTGTGCTGGACGTGTAGCAGCTTGTTAAGAATCAGACCTGTTAGGAAGATCTCGGACCTGTGGATTGTTGCAGAAAAATTTCAGACTTGTGACAGCAGTCTTGTGAAACCTCTTAAGGACTTGCGCTAGCACCTTTCGGACCAGTAATAAGCAACCATCTTAGACCTGTGGTGGAGTAGAATAGTGACACATTTTTGCAGGCTTTTGAAGGCACAGTGTTGAATTTGTTGGATCATAGTTGGAGGCACAATATTGGCAATATATAGCAGGATCATTGAGGGCAGCTCCAAGAGACTATTTGAAACATCTTTTGAGGACAAACTTCTAAAGCTACCGTGAGCAGATTTGCTTATTTCATGGGCATTTTGAAGCAGTCTTGTTGAGCAATCTTAAAACCACCTCAAAGCAGATTTGCTTATTTCATGGGCATTTTGAAGCAGTCTTGTTGAGCAACCTTAAAACCACCTCAAAGCAGATTTGGTGTTGAAACAGTGTTTTTTAAGTATGCAGATCTAACCCTTTGGAGCATTTTTTGAAGACTTCTTGACACATGTCTTGAAGAGAAGCTTATTGAGGACAGTGTTTTGGGATCAAGGGAGATTAGTGAAGCAGAAGTATAGCAAAAAAGAAAAATAGTGAAGCAGACTTGAAGGCTACAACAGATAAGACTAAGAAGACTTTGTGGAGTGGCTTGTTGAAGTGTACTTGAATATTCTTGAAGAAGCTTCTTGAGCAGTTTTTGAAGAGAACCATTGTGAAGCAATCCTTGAACCCTTGAAGTGGTGTTGAAGAGGTAAAGACTTCTGAAGGAGTATAGGAGAACATCCTTTGAAGCCAGCATCAAGAAGCTTGTTGAAGATATTGTGAAGACATCTTGGGAAAGCATTATTGAAGACTTAAACTGATCTTGAAGGCACCCTTGGAGATCATGATGTATTGTTAAAGGCCATCATGAAGTGACCTTGAAGAAAATTGTTTGGGTGACATGAAGAGCTGTGGAGACACCTTCTAAGAATCATAAAGTTGTCATTGATGAAAGAAGAATTCTTGTATATTGATTGAGAGTGGTATTGAAGATTGTCAAGGCTTGTTGCAGAAGGTATTGAGGAAGCCTTGAAGAACCATTGTACTTGTATTGAAGAGTTGAAGCAGAGGGTTGGAGCCCTGAAGCTATCATAAAAGGCAAAGATAAAACCTTGTGCCATGAAGATTCTTGATTACCTCACATTCATCTGTGGCATTAGTTCTGCTATGTGTGGCGCTACATTATGTTTGGCATCACAGCATATACAGCTCAGCGTCATGTATGATATTGTACAGTCCAGTAAGTATAAATTGATGTTAGTGTTGTAGTCTTGTTCACAAGCGAGGTTATGAACAAGACAGATGTAAACTTTGGATAGCCTATCTTTTGAAAGATCATCTCCCATGAAGAAGCCTCAGGGATCTGCCAGTAAAAGAAATTACAGCAACTTTGTCTTTGATAAGGATTGTTGCACACTTGAAGCCGTTATTCTTTGAGAAAAGCTAACAGTTCGTTGTATCAACCCCTATCAGCATGAAAACAGAAGTGCTCTATAGGAAGTGTAAGACATATTCTATGACTTCTCAAGCACGATGAGCAGAAGACTTCAAGACCCTCATTTTGGCATCTTAGTTACATTAAGCCAGGATCTTATGAAGAATGGTCTTATAGATATAGGTGCCTGAGTGAGAAAGACTCTTCCTTATCATGTATTGGGTAAATTGATACGCTGGTAACTGACATCTAGCTCTGAAGGATCATACAGTTGTGTTGTCTCATGGGAGGATTTCTTCTCCCTGGTTGAAGAAGGACTTCAAAATTTTATTCTTTGACCTGAAGCTTCCTAAAAGTTTTCTGTTTCAGTTGCCTCATGGAAGGTCTCATCTCTCATATGGGAAGCTCATGATTGAAGCAAAGCTTCAGAGGGAACTATAAAATCCCTGGATTAATAGCAAATTGCAGATAACTTGATGGTTACATTTTTGGCAAGGTTACTTTCTTGATATTGAGAGGAAGCTATGATGTTTGGATACAGCTATTGATGTTGTTTGTCTAACAAGATGATGATCCTCTCATTTATCAATGGAAGAGGGAGTTGATTTTTAAAAACTCAAGATGAAAGACCTAGTTTTGTTCCTAAGCTTAAAAGTCTAATAAAATGGAGAAGTTGTTGATCCAAATATAGACATCTTATGGGGGCACTGGTATGCCTTGACTCTAAGAAGATTTAAGATTAAGCCTCAAATATTGAATAGCTGCTCATCAAGATTAATTAAGATTTGAAGTACACTCCTGAAAATTGCTGAACTGTCAGTATGGTAAATAGAAAGAGCACATCTAAGTGTTATATCTCTTGGGGACCACTTTTATTTCTTGAATAAATTAAAGTTCGAGGTTTGTTGCTCGGGAAGCACTAATAAGACTGAATGTATATAGCAGCAAGTATGGCTTATTATGAAGCCAGTTATGAGCCATTTGAGCACGTGCTGGATATTGCGATATTCTTGAGAAGGATTCATTTTTCAGAGAATCCATGTTCCTCGATAGCTCCAATTACCACCTTATTTTGATATGGTACATGAAAATGCTACCAAACTCCAGCATTGTTGGTTGGATGAGCAGATTACTATCATCTTTACATGACCTCTTGGTAAGGTCAAGATTATCTTTCTTCAAAGAGAGGCTGGGAGTCATCAATAGACCCTACTAGGAGGGTCCCAGTTGAACATTGAGCTCTGGAGCTCCTAGGGGCCTGGGGTACTTCTTGTGCGACCATAGGGTGAGTGGTTCACCTTCCCCTATAGGTCCACTATGTACAGGGTGAGTGGTTCACCTTCCCCTATAGGTCCACTATGTAAAGGGTGAGTGATTCACCTTCCCCTGCGGATACCCCAGTCAGAGATGCATATAGGCATCTGTCAGTTGTCACATGTGGAAATGTCGGTGGGACGTGGTTTATCCTTTCCCCACATGTAGGATGCTCATTCCCTACGATCGATGGTTGACATGTCGGTGGGACATGGTTCATCATTTCCCCTTGTGTAGGATCCTTCCGAAGACTCTTCGTTGGGATGCATGTAGGACATGATTCATCCTTTCCCTACTCTTGGTGGTTTGCATGCGCATAGGATGTGGTTTATCCTTTCCCTACAATGATTGTGACATGTAATTATAGGATGTCGTTTATCCTTTCCCTACGTAGATTGTCAGCATGATGTGATTTATTCTTCCCCTATTGTTGCTCTAGCATCATCCTACCCATATAGTCCAGGACTCTTGGGAAGTACATTGCTAACTGTCGCACTCCCTATGTCTAGGATGCATGGTGATCAACAACTTGATCTGGGATCAAGTCCAATTAGGGTTCTACCCCTGGTTATGTGGACTGACTTTTGTCAGTGGAGAGTGGCAAGGTCTTGTGACTCACTCTCGATTGATTCTTCTTCATTATCTATATCAATGTTCAACAGAGGTGAGACGAGATGCAGAGATGGTTCATGACGACAAGATGGTATGATGTATTGGCAGGTGGAATTCTCCTTAGTTGAGAGGGAGTGTTAAAATTGGAAACTAGGGCCAAATTCCACTTTGGACATCTCATTTGATGGAGATGATTATTGCATTAAATTCCTCTTTTTGAGAGTACCAAAATCGACCTAAAGATCATCAAATTTGGATAAGGAGAAATATGTTTTTGAATTTATGCCCACCCATGTGTAACTCATCAAGGTCGGCTTGGGGTAAATTAACGAAGTTAAACCCCTCTCCATCTCCTATAAAAGGAAGTGCCCTCCAACCTCAGTGGATAGATCCTAAGTGCATTAACATATGGATTTTCTCTGCGATTTTGGTATGATTCTGAGGCAAGAAGATAGGAGGCAAGGAGCACAAGCTAGGAGAAGAATATCTCTGTTGGAATGGTGTGGATTCCTTGGAGACCTATTTGTAGATGTCTGAGGTCCTAAGCAAATTGTGAGAAGGCCTAAAGGATGAGTTTATGGACAGATCTTGAGACAAATTTTCTTGCAAACTTAGGCCGCAACTCAGAGGAGAGGTAAGTGGGATTTCTGTGCACATTTTATTGTCTCTGTTCAAGCTGTAGGTAAGGGCACCTACAACAACAAGTTGGGAGGTCTGTTTGTGGGTCAAGTGGGCTAGGAAAGCTCCTCTGCCCTAGCCGCGGCTTCTCCTAGTATAACGTAGGTGAACAAAGGTATTTCTTCCATGCGTTTGGGTTGTTTGATGTTGTTGGTTGGTACAGAAAAGTTGTAGGGTATGTTGAGGAGAAGCCTCCTAGTTTGGGCTCTACATCTATAGTTGTTACATCATATCGTTGACCGGGCATGATTGCTATAGAAGACTTCCTTGTAGCCACTTTATCTACCATTGATAACTAGTTAGGGAAGAATTTGACTGCTAATGTTTGAAGGCGGAATGGAAGATTTGCATGGACTGCTTCTCAGTCATCAATTGTATTTTTTGCCTCTTACTCTGTTGAACATTTGATATTAATAATAAGAAGATTTGATCAAGGGTTTTCCCCATCTTGGGGTTTTTCCCTGGCTTGATCCATATTATTGTGTCCTCTTGTCTTGGCTTGTCTTCGTCATTTATTGTAAATTTTCTTTCTTCAATTACTATCAATATGAAATAATTCATGTGATTTCTAATGGACTAATAAATGGGCTAATATGGAATTTTGAAGTAAATGTCCTAAGCAAAGAACATGTTAACTCAAATTAACACATAAATTGCACTCCTCTCCTTTATGGCATAAGTTACACTCCTATTTTGGCATATGTAACTCCTCCTCAAGGCATAGGAGTTACTCCTTGATGAATTTGACCTCCTTACTCTTCCTATATATTTGTGCCTCTCATCCTCACTTGGCACACTTGTGCTTGTGAAAGGAGAAGTCGAACTTGGAAAAGACAGAGTTGGAGAGTCTAGAGAGAGAGAGAGAGAGTCCTAAAGAGAAAGAGTAGATATTGCAAAGCCAAAGTGATTCAGTGTTTGCATCAGCTACCGTTATCAGAGATCTTCTTCAAATTTGGGTGAACTGCTTCATTCTCTCATTGTACTTTGTATCTTTGTTGAACAATTGATTTCTAATAGAAGAAGAATCTAGTTGGGTTTTCCTTTGTGGGTTTTGTCCTGGTCATTGACCTAACTTCTCTATGTCTCATTGAGTTCTTGGTTATCTTCCATCATGCATATGGTTTATATGGTTTATGTTCTATCTACAATTACTTAACTTATTTTGCAGCATAAAGAAGTTCTGGATTTAAGTGATTGTAACAGCATAGAACATCAAAATTGCAACAGACTAAGTCTTCTTGAGAATTTTGGCTAGCCTCTTTGATGGATGAATTTGAAGTCTAATGCATTTCGATATTTGGAAAATCTTATCTTTTGTCTTGGAGCTTTGATATTTTTGCACATTGATGATTGGAGGATTTTCGCTATGCGTGTAAGTGTCATCTCATGTTTTACTTCACATGTATTGTCACTTATGTATGAATGTTTTCGCTCATGAAGTTGGCGTAGTTGCCTTTAAGAAATGTGGATTTGTCAAAACTTGTCTTTGTGAGGGCTTTCCATATGTTTCACGTTCAAAGTATGATGAATAAATGTCCTAGAGGTATATGATGATCATTATTACCTTGATAAGTCATCAATTGCAGCACCAACAATGTAAACTTTCCTAGTAACCTAGTTGTTATTGTTGGGCCATGTGAAGTTGCTAGGAGACTCCTTGATTGGGTATAAGTTCTCTCTAAATATTGGATTACATTGACTCCATTCTCCCAACAGGCTAGGCATTGGTCTAGTCTGAGGTGATCACCAAACGAATATCTTTTTCACCTCCTCCTCTTTTCTCTAGGCCTAACCCTAGTAGGTCGCCTAGGGAATCAAGCGAAATCCTTTGTAGCCATTCAAAACTCTTGAAATGTGGTCCACAATTGCACTGAGGTTTTCTTAAGGGGTGCTCCAAATTTGACTTCAATCTGAGGGTGGAATCCCAAGATATTGCAAGCCCTAGCTCAGGGATCAATCCTCCCTAGGTTGCCTTGGGTTAGTATCCTCATTTGGATCATTGCATTTGAAGTTCAAAAGAAAATTATTCCTTTGATCATATTCTCCTCCCAAACCTACTCAAGCCACTCTATCGTCCACACCCTTGATCTAGTTTGGGCCCACTTGGGTTCTTTGTAGTTCCGCAACTTTGTGACTCATATTCCATAAGGATTACATAGAAGCCATTTCTCCTTGGACCTTTAGTATTCTTAGGTCTAGGATACCTCTTTTTAAGGGATATTATCCAACCCTAGGTCTAGGTATCCTCATAGCCCTTCTTAGCAAGCTAATCACCTTGCTTCCAAAGCAAGCAAGCCAATTATTTGAGCCTCTCTTGTGAATAGGATTTAGGAACCACCCCATATCTTATCATTGATCCATTTATTCTCGTGATTCCTCTCATACCAGGACTCCTCCCATTGGTGAAATTCCGAAAAGAGCAGGGAGCCTTAGTTGAGGTGACAGTGGGCTATCGCTCCATTGTTTCCCTTGACCTAGTAGTTGCTCCATAGGATCCCCTCCTAGGACCCCTGCTAGTTTGAGTGATAACAAGTCTCAAGAGATAGGACGAGTTGCATGAGTAGTTAACTCATGCTAACTCAAACAATCACAAAAGCAACTCCTTAATTAGAAACTCATCAAATTCGGCCATTCAAATTGCTTTAAAAGGCAGACCAAAGGCACATTGTTACTCATCGTTTTGTGAGCATGGGCTAGTGAGACAAAGCAATAGGAGTACGCACAAGGTTGTGTGTGAGCTTGTGAGGGAGAGTGTACAAGAGAAACTTGTGCACAAAATTATTGTGAGGAAGAGTTCCCTTGGGAAGTGTGCATACAAATAGGAGGAAATTCCACTAGGAGCCTCTATTGTGCAAGGATTTAGGGATCAGAACAGGCTACAGCAAGTGTGTTTTTCAAGCCTAGGCAAGGCATGGAGAAGGGTGTATTCTCTATTGAAAACAAAGTTGTATTGTAAGAGATCATTCCTCAGTTTCTATCAATAAGATTCTCAATCAAGCAGAGGGTTTTCCCAGTTGGGTTCCCTAGAAACTATGTGTCTTGCATTGTGTGAATTGTTGTTTATTTGTGTTCCTATTCCACTGCAAAGTTTAGTAGAGGAATTCTGTGTTTATATGAGAAGAAATTATATTTCAGATTACTCATATCAGCAAATCAGAATTTCATGGATTTTCTACATGGTAGCAAAGCACTTGGAATAGATTTAAGAACAACACAAGCGCAAATCTTCAAGAAGAAGGACACCTAAGTTAGGAGAGCCACGACCTCTATAGGAGTCTATCCAGAGGAAGAAAAACAAGTTTTCTTTCTGTGTTGGAGCAAGCCTAGTTAGAGGAACTCGCTAGTAGATTTAATGGCAGTTTTGTGCATGTTCTAAGAGTAGTAATTCTCTGTGAAAGAGGTTGCAGTATCTCTTTTTGTTCAGGAAGGGTCAAGCCCTATTAGAAGCATACCTAGGCATAGTTTTTGTCCTGGAGCAGACCTAAGTCAAGAGCAGAAGAACCTAAACGAACAGCGCAAGAGGCAAGGTCTCTAAGAAGGGAATTGCGCAGGGATAGAAGGGAAATTCAGCCAAGTAGGAGCATGCTTGTACTGCCATAGGGTGCCCTAACCAAAGGATCGAAATTCAAAAGGAAGTGCAGGCCAAAGAGGTTCAGACAGTAGAAAGAAGGATACTTTCTGAGGTATGTCTGTCTTTATGTAGTTGATGTTTTTGCAAAGTGTTTGAGTCCATATTTGGGGCAGTTTTGGTGGCATCTTAAGTACAGGCATGTTGAAGAATCTAGGGCATCTAGTGTTGAAGAATCAAGGGCAGCTATGTATAGCAGGATTCTTCTAGACTTGATAACAATTTGTGAAGCACATTTCCAATTTATCTTTGTTAGCTTGATCTTTTTCTTCTTATTATTAGTGTGTGTGTTTACTTCATCAAAGTGCTATCAAAACACAAGAAACAAGAAGCACTTAAATATGTGCTTGACCTAATCAATGAGCAACAAACTCATTGTTATATATAACAAAAATAATATTTCTTTTTCTTTACAAGTCCAAAGATCAAAATTACATTTATGAAGACCGAACCTAGTTATACTTTCTTCAACACTCCCTCTTAACTAGGGAGATATTCATTAATCATTACAAGGTGTTTGGCTATTTACAAAAATAATATTTATTTTTCTTTACAAGTACAAAGATAAAAATTACATTTATGAAGACCGAACCTAGTTACACTTTCTTCAACACTCCCTCTTAACTAGGGAGGTATTCATAAATCATCAAGGAGATGTTCTTCCTTAATGAGTCACCTTATGGTTGTTCTTGAGATGCCCTTTCCTCGATGTGTCAACTTGGCTCTGATACCATGTTGATGAATCAAGGGCAGTTATGTACAGTAGGATTCTTCTAGACTTGATAACAATTTGTGAAGCACTTTTCCAATTTATCTTTGTTAGATTGATCTTTTTCTTCTTATTATTAGTGTGTGTGTTTACTTCATCAAATTGCTACCAAAACACATGAAACAAGAAGCACTTAAATATGTGCTTGACATAATCAATGAGCAAGAAACTCATTGTTATAAATAACAAAAAATAATATTTTTTTTCTTTACAAGTACAAGATCAAAATTACATTTATGAAGACCGAACCTAGTTACACTTTCTTCAACATCCAGGTAGGATGACGATAACTATTTGTGAGGTACTTTTTACTTTTTCTTATTAGCGCAATCTTCTCTTATTATTATTAGAGTGTGTTCTATTACTTCATCAAATAGTTACCAAAACCAAAGAGACAAGAACACAAGATGTTGGCTCTCAGCCAAGGAAAAACCTCTCTCTCGTAGAGAGGAAAACCCTTTTGCAAATTTCTCTTACTGAAGCTTCAATTGACAAATGCCAAACCCTAGACCCTTGATCAATAGATCCTCCAAGCACAAGACACAGTCTCTCTTTTGAAACTTCCCTTTTGTCCTTCAATCAATGCCTCCTTTTGCACTGCATTTTGATCTCTTCCTTCGCTCTTCTTCCCGCAACTAGTAGCACAAATGTAGAAACCCTGGGTCTCCTCAGAGACCTATACTACAATGGATTCCTTCCTTTCTCTTCCTCGCTTGGCAGGCTTCCTTTTGCTTGATGCTTAGGCTAGAGGATGGGACTTTCCTTGAGGTATATTTCTAAGTTAGAAGTTGATCCTCTTAACCCTACTGTAGATATGATTTTTCTCTCACGTGTGGCTGATTTGGGCTCAAAATTGTCCTTCTTTCTTGCTCCCTTCCTTCGCTTGATGTGGGACCTACTTCGCTTGAGATGGAGGCCTATTTGGAGCGTCGTTTTCACCCAATCAAACTCTTCTTATGTTATTGCACTTATGGATCTGATATGACAGCAGAGATACCCTTTCTCCTTTGTACGTGTGACGGGCATTATCCCCAGAACAGTCCTCTAAAACTCAGTTTCCTTTTCCTTCTTCTTCGCTGGACTAGAGACACCTTTCTGCTCCTTTTCGCACCCTTTCCTTGTCTCTTTTCTTCGTTGATTTCAGAGATCACTTGATGCTCATTTGGTGAGGTCGAGTTGCCCTATATATAGGAGTCTGTCCCTCCTATTTGAGCCGACTTGAGCTTAGTGAGGCCGACTTGTACCTAAGTGCATAAAAAATTCATTTTTGCGCCGACATGAAGAGGAGACTTGTCTTTGCTTTGGAGGATCATCTTTGACATATTTACATAGTGTAACTTGCCCTTAAATGGGTCTTTCATAATTACATTGACTCTTTGACTTTCCTATAGCACTTCAACATGTGCTAGACCTATGCAATGAGCAAGAAACTCATTTTTACAATTGACAAAAATAATAATTCTTTTCCTTTTACAAGTGCAAAGATCAAAATTACATTTATGAAGACCGAACCTCGTTACACTTTCTTCAACAGTTAGTAGATGCCTAATTGTGGCCAGAGAGCAGATCATGTGAAGGACAACAAGAGTGCTAGCAGTGGCAGAAATATTGAAGCCCGAGAGTTTGCAGACTTTGAAGGACTAAGGGAGTAGTGAAGTGGGCAACCTCCAAGCCCTAAGTATAGTCTTTTGTGAAGGATTACAAGTTGTTAATGGGTAGCTTTTAGAGAGCTCTCGGGGGAAGCAAGTTGGCTTCCCAAGGGTTGAGAGCAAATCACTATTTAGAGGGAGCATCAAACTTTGTTCCATGGAGAGGGAGGATCACAATAGTGTTGGAAGATAATGGGGTGGGATATTACGTCAAGCAGGCGATAGCGCCACCTCAAGACCCCCAGCAATTGGCCCAACATAATAAGAATGATATCAAGACAAAGAGGATCATTCTAGAACAGGTCAAAGATCATATAGTGCCTCATAGCCATGAGGCGAAGACAGTGTTTGAGATGTACAATACAATCCTAAAGTTGTATCAAAGCACCAGTGATACTAGGAAGCTTGCTCTTAAGGAGAAGTTGAAGAGTATTCGGATGAGCAAGGATGAGCCAATCGTCCTATATTTGTCAAGGTTCACTCAAGTACGAGATGAACTAAGTGGGGTGAGTGTGGTTGTATCTAATCATGATCTTGTGAGTTTTTCCTTACTTGGACTTCACAAGTCATGGAAAGGGTTCCGAGATACTGTTAGTGGGAGAGAGAACTTCCCAAATTGGGAAAGTTTTTGGATTGACTGCATACAGGAAGAGATCCAAAGAGGAACCCTAGAAGGGAGACCAGTTATGATAGAGGACGAGAAAAACTATGCCCTGGCAGGCAAGAGTAGCAAGGCTAAGGGCAAGAAGGGCCAAGGAGAGGTCAGGTGCAGTGAGAAAGGCAAGAAGAAGGATCTAAGTAAGATCAAGTGTTTCCATTGCCATGAGTTTGGGCACTATGCTTCTAAGTGTCCAAATCGGAAGAAGAAGGAGTCCAGTAAGGATCATGTTGCTGCATCGGCGGAGGTAGATGCATTTTCTACCCAATTCGAGGAAGATTTCTCATTGATCGCTTGCATGGCAAGCTCAGCAGATAGCAGTATTTGGTATATTGCTTCAGGAGCATCCTTCCACATGATTGGGAACAAGAAGAGTTTCAGCCACCTGAAGGAGAATCTCAGAGATGTTCTCTACGTTCCAGGATTGAGGCAGAATCTTGTTTCGGTAGTTACCCTTGAGGACAAGGGATATGATATCATCTTCAGTAGAGGTAAGGCATATCTCCATCACTTAGCTTCTGGATGTAAGAAGCAGATAGGTGTGAGGGTGAAGAGCCTCTACAAGTTTCAGCGAGAGACATGTGAAGAGACCACATAGTAGAGAAATGGTGGTTGAGTGAGAGCAGGATAGAGCTCTCAAGATGGAGACTCAGCCAGTATCTCAGTTTCAATCTAAGCTAGTTGGCAGTTGGGCTGACCAACAGGATGATGATGAGGACCATATCCTAGGGTGAGTGGAGGTAGCCACTCAGTCAAAGACTCCCAGTAAAGGGAGAGTTCAAGCCAAGTGGGCAAAGGACTTGGTTAAAGGAGATCAGAAGAGAGTTGAGTCTCCTGGCATCAAGAAGCAGACACACAAGTACACAGTGTACATGGCACTTATGACTAAAGAGGTGGACTTGCAGAGCACGGTGGGAAAGAACGGTTCTTCAAAGCAGGTTCCACAAAAGAAAATAGAGAAACCTTCTAGTTCAAAGGGAGCAACTGCAGCAGCAAAGAACATGGTAGAGTTGGAGACAGATCCAGGTGGACGAGGTTCTTCCAGGAACACCTTCCTTGCTAAGATTAAGTGTTGAAAATTGTAGCGAGAATGGATGCCTTGTTTTGTTCTTAATTCAAGGAGCCTCAATGAGCTTAGCCTTGAGCATGCACAAGTTCCTATGAGTTAGGAGTTAATTCCTAGAAAGTAGGATGAGTTCCTAAAATTTAGGGGAATTCTTAAAATTTAGGAAGTGTTCATGAAGCAGTTAACTGATGTGTCAAAAAGTGGAAGGGCGAGTTCTCAATCTTCTAGTGCGAGCTAATTTAGGAAAGAAATTGTGGTTGAGTCTCAAGAGATAGGACGAGTTGCATGAGTAGTTAACTCATGCTAACTCAAACAATCACAAAAGCAGCTCCTTAATTAGAAACTCACCAAATTTGGCCATTCAAATTGCTTTAAAAGGAGAAGTGAAGGCACATTGTTACTCATTGTTTTGTGAGCACGGGCTGGTGAGACAAAGCAATAGGAGTACGCACAAGGTTGTGTGTGAGCTTGTGAGGAAGAGTGTGCAAAAGAAATTTGTGCACAGAATTATTGTGAGGAAGAGTTCCCTTGGGAAGTGCGCATAGAAATAGGAGGAAATTCCTATAGGAGCATCTATTGCGCAAGGATTTAGGGATCAAATCGAGCTATAGTACGCATGTTTTTCAAGCCTAGGAAAGGTAGGGAGAAGGGTGTATTCTCTATTGAAAACAAAGTTGTATTGTAAGAGATCATTCCTCAGTGTCTATCAATAAGATTTTCAATTAAGCAGAGGGTATTCCCAATTGGGTTCCCTAGAAATTATATGTCTTGAAATTTGAACTGTGTGAATTGTGTTTTATTTATGTTCCTATTCCACTACAAAGTTTAGTAGAGAAATTATGTGTTTACATGAGAAGAAATTATATTTCAGATTGCTCATATTAGCAGATCAGAATTTCGTGGATTATCTACATCGTAGGGTACTTGAAAGGAATTGGAGACTTTGGATTCAAATACTCTAAGTTGGATGACTTCAAACTAGTTGGACATTTAGATTCAAACTTTTATGGGGATAAGGAGAATGCAGTGTTTACTTTAGGATACCTCACGAATCTTGGATCAGCAGCTATCTCTTGATGATCACGTAAACGATTTGTTCCAGCAGATTCCACTGTGGAAGCATAGTATGTGGCTGTTGCAATGGCAACAAAGGAAATAGTGTGGCTTAGGAAGATAATAGAAGATTTGCAAGAGAAACATGTGAATGTTACTCCACTTTCGATTGATAACACTTGCAATCAAGTTGGCCAAGAATCCTAGATTCTATAATCAAATCAACCACATCAACATGAAGTACCATTTGATTCAACATCATGTAGAGGTGAAGACCATACAGCCGATACATTGTTCCACAAGTGACCAGATTATAGACATCTTCACTGAAGCACTTGGAAGAGAAAAGTTTGAAAAGTTCAGAAAGATGCTTGGACTTAAAAACAGCCCTTGGATTAAGGTGGGAATGTTAGATATCTAAACATTTAAATAAGGAAAATAAAGTCATGGGTGAACAGGAATAGCCATCCAACCAATGAGAAAATGAAACCAAAGGTCATTTATGTATGTATATATATGGGACTCTTTTAATAAAATTACACAATGCATGGAATCATTCAATCCCCAGCCTGACAGATCCAAGATTAAAATGAATCTATGTTGGTAATTTCTCACAACAAATAGATGCAAAAGGCCAAGCAAAGGTTGATTGAGCATGACTAGTGACTTGAGCCTGGTTTCATTTCATTTTTTGTTCACCATCTTGACTTGCTAGCCCTTAAATGATGATGGAAGTAATTATATAATATTGAATTTTATTTTGGTTTGGACATTGAAGCTTTTAAAATGTAAAATACAACGGTCCTCCAATTTTCAAATTGTGAAATTGCCAATTCGATCATGGATGTTGCTGCTTTAAATGTACAAATGTGTACTTGATGAGGCCCATACATTTAGAATTTGTTGTGTTTCTTATATATTTAGTATTTGGGTTAGGCTCCCCTATGCCAATGACGTCCTTTGTGACGTCCCCTGGAGTATGGGGGTGTTCTCCACAAGTCCCCAACATGCCTCACGCAAACTTGGTGGAACATTGAAGAAGAGTAAGAATACTTTAAAAAATCTAAATTCATATTATAAAGAATTTACCCTGTATAATTCACGTACCAGTTTGTACACTGGTGTTTATCAAGATTCAACACCATGCCCATGCATAACATGACGGAAAAAAATGAATAGTCCTGGTGGGCTGTTGTGGCAAAGTTAAATGGAGCAGGTGAATGAATGAATCTGACAAAATTCTTAGAATTTTTGCCCTTTACCCAACCTGGTTAATTTAGCCGAAAGGTTTTGCAGGAATATGCTCTGCTTTAATTTGCCCGAAATTAATGTACAGTTACAGCACTGCGGCCGGAAGAATTTAGGTTTTAAATAATTCACGATACAAGTTATAAAAACCACTTCAAACCCAAAATTGAAAAGTGGAAAAAAAACAGAGACAAATGAAAATGGACATGACCCACCTTGCAGAGGAGCTTCTTATCATGGCCACTGGCAGCTACTCTAAACACAGACTCGGCTGCTCCTATCGTATTCGCCATGGAGGCCGAGATATTGTCAGCTGTTTTCTCTGAAACCTGCCATTCCAAAGGGTCCACGGGGACCCTTCAAAAGAGAAGAAGATAATATTTTTCTCGTCAAAAAGGGAGAACAACAAAAGTAAAGACTAATTAATATTTTTGCCCGCAGAAGCAGAAGAAGAAAGCTTACGATACATTCAATTTGCGAAACATCAATCCTAGGACAGCAAGGGAGCAGAGGAGGACGATGAGAACGTCGCATATAAGCGATACAAGAGTTGTATGACGAAATTCACAGTGATAATAGACGAGTGTCCCACATATTATAAATACCACTGGCATCCCTGATTTGCTGAGAATCCCATACATGAACGCCAGAGCCATAATGCTAGACAGGCTTGGTATCAAAGCCTATTCCAGTCGGACCATCAAACGGTCGACGAGGATATATGATAACCATCATGACACGGAAGACTCCGAACATGAATTTGGGCGGCTTTGAAATGGGTGGTTGACTTTGAATTTCCAAATTACATTTTGATTAGTTTTTTTTTTTTTTTCCTTCCCGGTTGATTAGGAATTCGGTTTCTTTTTCCAATTGTGTAAGTAAAACGTTTAAGGGTGTTTAGGAAATCTGGTTCTTTTCATTGCGAAAATTGTATAATTAAAATTTATATTTATTTAGTTTTTCAGAGAGTGGAATTGGTGAGTTGTAGAATATATGGTGATAGGTGTATTATTAAATCACTTTGTGATGTGAAAGTTCTCCGTTCTAAATTTTGTGGATAAAATTCTAGTTTTGTTAAGGGTTGGTGTGCCTCAAGACGAGTGCGATCCCCGGGTGATTTTAATGGCTTAAATGCCCCTAGGTCATGGTTTTCCAGGTTCAAATACCCTCTATTCACCGGTGCATGTAGAACGGTTATACATATACATAGGCACCTAAAGGTTATAGTGATAGCAAGTGAAATTGACCCTTGTCATGCGAGAGTAGTCAGACACTTAGAGGTTATAGTGATACAAAGGTTATAGTGATACGATTGAAATCAACCTACACCATGCGAGTACGAAACCAACACAATGGATTCCTCTGAATACAAAAATAATAATAATAATAAAATTAATATCTATTTAAACGATAAATTGTTTATAATTCAAAATATATATAGTAACAAATAACATTACATTATATTAATAAATCAAATTTCATATTCCATTTCATAGAGAGACATAACATTTAAAAAAAATTTAAGTAACTAAAATTTATTTTAATTTAATCATTAAATACAACAAATTTTATTAAATTCTAAATTTATTTAATATAAAGGACTTAAACTATAATATTTTCCAATAATTTAATACTAATAGTTTAAAAAATACACATTGTTCATATATAATAAATATAATAGATTGTGACAATTTTAACAATTGTTTTGACCTCGTGACCCATATTGGGCTATTTATTGCATTTGGGTTTCCGCCCGATTTTTGCGAACTTTGTTTCTACTGTTTTGTTTTACTCTCCCCTGGTATTACGGATGTTTATTTCACTGTCGATCAGCGATGGTTGAAGGGGACCTCGTGGACTATGAGGAGGACCCGATGCCCGAACAAGAGATTTGAGCTTATCAAGTTGGTCCTGACACTGGTCCCAAGCCTGCAAAAGCACATCGGATGACAGATGCACAAACGACACCGCAACACCCGCTCTCCACCGAAAAACAGCGCCCGACTGCTGTCCACATTGAAGACCTCCCCGTCTTGGAATGCCCTCCACTCTCTCCAGCTACCCTAAACCTGCTCGGCTCTAGCTTACAGGTCTCTCCCACCTTCGACTCTCCCCTAGCTCCGTCTCTGCCTCCATCCATGCCATTGAACGCACCTTCATACTCTTTCGCTCCGGCTAGCCCTTCAAACCCTACACATCCTGCACAATCTTGCACACATCCTCGATCCAACAGTGTAAATCCTAACTCACCGATTCGGTCAAGATGCTTTAGCTCGCCCATCCCAAACCCTAGACCAACATTGTCTACTCCTCGCAGTTCCTCGGAAGCGTGCAGAAGTTTACTAAGGGAGCACCCCACGAGTCGGTGCACGTACAAGCCCAAAAAGGCAGGTGCCTCATAGCAATGGACTCAGACATAAACCTGACCTTCGGTGAAGACGTACCTATGGGTGATGCGGCTGACATGGCGAGGAAGGTTCTTGTTGGGTGAGTACGCGACATAAACTATTCGGTGGAGCACCTCCGACAATGGACCATGGAAGTATGGAGCTCTCTGTTAAAGGAACTCCCTATTATTAGGGTTTTGGCTCATGGTTGGTTTGCCCTCTGTTTTCCCAGGGAGGAGTATACGGACTGGATTCTATCCCGCTACTGGCATATTGAGTTAGCTCCTGTGCTACTCAAGAGATGGGATCCCCTGTTTGATCCGAAACGCGAATAGTTGGGAGCAGGGCCAATTTGGATCAGACTACTAGGGTTACCCATGCAGTTCTGGACCCCCTAGGTATTCAAACGTATCGGCGATGCACTGGGGACTTACCTTGAACATGACTAGTCCTATGAAAAATCCAGAATCATGACCATAGGAAGGATTCTGGTCCACCTTGATACTAGGGAGGGACTTGAAGAGAAAATCACATTACATAGGCGGCATTTTTCTCATAGAAAGCTCCTTGACTATGAAGGAGTCCCTTTCCGTTGTAGAAGATGCCACAAAGTGGGTCACCTATACAAGGATTGTTCGCTCCTTTCATCGCCGGCATCAGAGACCTCTCGGGGGGTAAAACATCATCTCTCGAAAGAGCGGAACACGAGTGACCAACAACAAGGACATGCCCCACCTGAGGCTGTGGAAGGGGTGACACAGAAGGAAAAAACTCTGCAGAGGACTCCTCTCTCACCACCTTGCACGCGCTCCAAATCGGTTGCGGGATCGGCTCCCCCTCCGGGTAATGTCTCTATTCCCATAACCTCTGTGTTTCTTTCAGATGTTACAACATCTTCATTGCATATACCTGCACCCCCCCTGTCACTTCCCATTGCCCTCTTCCCACCATCACTTGTACCATCATACCCTCCCCCCCACATTCTCCACTCCTCCTACATCTCTTGGGGAATTCTACCCCCCCCCATATACCTCCTCCCCCTCTATGATGGGGTCACATACTTACAACCTCAAATCTAGACCTTTGCACATTTCTCCCCAACTTAGATTGGGCTCATCCCCCACAAATACTGACGCAAAGCCCACCAGAGGGCGCCCATCCAAGATCAAAAAAGCCATCAGAACAGCGGTGGTTGATGTAGCACAGGGTCGTCAATCCACCATTGAAAGGGCACTTAGAGCATTCGAGCCCTCTATCCCTATTCCCCCATGATCTGGCTATCCTACAACTACAGGGGACTAGCCAACCACAATAAGAGATTGGCTCTGAAACGTCTATTGCACAACTCCAACTGTGACATCCTACTACTCCAGGAAACTCTTGGTTCATCTGATATCGTATCCAAAACCCTTCACTCCATCCTCCCGGGTTGGTATTTCCAAGGATTGGATGTGGTTGGCAGATCGGGGGGTCTTGCCATGGGAGTCAATCCCAAAACAATCAAGCATATCTCATCCTGGGGTGGAATAGGCTTCATTGGCATGGATATTTTTGCGAGTGAACTGGGGATCCAGTTAAAGGTGATTAACATATATGCTCCTAATCATAATAGAATTGATTTTTGGCACTCCATGCTAGACCACCCTCTTGTCACGGGATCCACCATCATCGGAGGAGATTTAAATTTTTCAATGGGCATTGAGGAATCATGGGGCCATCACTCTCAGATTGACCCCATTTCGGACCAGATGAGCACACTGCTGGAGACCTATAAACTCATTGATGTGCCCATGAACAAGAAAATGCCCACTTGGCATAACAGAAGGACTGGTGTGGTTGCCCTGGGTCGGAGACTGGATCGCTTTCTAATACATGAAGATCTCCTCTGCTCCCTTACCTTTTACTGGCAATGGGTAGGTACTGGGGGACTATCTGATCATTCTCCCATATATCTACAAATCTCTGGCCCTTCAAAAAAGCCTCGAGCCCCATTCAAATTCAATTCTGGATACCTAAAAGACCCAGATTACATCAAACTGGTATCAGATTTTTAGATGTCACAACCCCCTCTCAGGGAGCAGAGAGTGGCTACTGACTTCTGTGGGCACCTAAACAACTCAAAACTCTTACTATGGAATGGTCAAAAAAAGAAAAAAATGAGAGATGAACAGACCCTGAAGGACATAGAAGTGCAGATTGCCTGCCTTACGGATGAAAAGGGGCTTGGCTACCTATCAAATGGTACAAAGCTCCAACTTGTGAATCTAGAAACACAGAAGGCAAAGATCTTAATTGAAGAGGAAGAACTGTGGAGGCTAAGAAGCAAAGCTATATGGCTCCATGCAGGCAACAGAAACACTAAGTTTTTTCACAACTTCGCCAATGGTAGAAAGGCCTCAAATGCCATTTGGCAGCTGCCTTGTGAACAGGATGGTTGGGCCTCCACCCACCCTCAGTTAGCCAGGCTTGGGATTTCTCATTTCAAAAATCAGTGCACAGCTCTGACAGCCATCACCCTCCCTGATATCATTAATTTGGCCGGACATTTCCCAAGTTTTGTAAACCCGAATGAATCCAAAGACCTACTTCAACCAGTCACTATGGGGAAACTGGAGAGCACTCTAAAATGGTTTAAGAAGGATAAAAGTCCTGGTCCAAATGGCTAGCCGGTTGAATTCTACACTGCATTTCTTGACATTCTGGGGCAAGACCTTCTGGCAGTCATCGAATAAAGTAGGAGTACGGGGCACATCCATCCCCCCTAAACTTCACCTACTTGGCTCTGATCCCTAAATCAGAATCCCCAGCCTCTTTCAATGACTTCCGTCCTATCTCTCTTTGCAATTGCTTGTACAAAATTATTTCCAAAATCATTGCCAATCGTATAAAGCCCATCTTATCCAATCACATTTTCCAGAAGCAATTTGCTTTCCTTCACCATAGACATATCCAGGATGCTATTGGCTTGGCCCAGGAAGCCCTACACTCTATAAAACTCAAGAAGCTCAAAGGACAAACTCTCAATATAGATCTAACAAAAGCATTTGACAAAGCCAATTGGTTACACATCAGAATTATCATTACTCATTTGGGTTTTCCTCCGGCTCTCACCAACTGGATAATGGGATGCATCTCCTCTGTATCTTTTGCCATACTCATCAATGGGTCAGCTTCTCCCTCCTTTCATATTGACTAAGGCATAAGGCAAGAATGCCCTCTATCCTCGTTACTTTTCCTCCTAGTCATGGAAGCACTGAGTAGGTTGATTGACACTGAAAAAAGAAGGGGGGGACTCAGGGGACTAAAAATTATGGATCACTTCAATCTGACTCATCTCCTCTTTGTGGATGACATTCTAATTTTCTTGAGTGGAAGTGTTCTGGATACCACATCCATGAATGAGATTCTAAATCTCTTTTGTAGAGCGACGGGAATAGAAATAAATTGTGGAAAATCCACCATCTCATTATCCGATTGTACTCAGCAGGAAATTCAACTTTCACTAAAGAAATTTCCATTTCAAGTCACTGAACTAAAGGAGGGGCTTAAGTATCTTGGCTTCAGGCTTAAACCTGATGGATACAAAATTGTTGACTGGACCTGGCTCATCACCGAAGTGGAGAAAAGAATAAATTGTTTATGTTACAGATTCCTATCTAGGGCTGGAAGATTAATTTTTATCAAATCAGTCCTGGAAGCCACCCCAGTATTTTGGATGTCACTCTTGGGATCCTCCACAGAATTCAACAAGCTTGCTCTCAATTTCTTTGGAAGGGAAGAAAGGAAGGAAAAGCATTTGCCTAGGTCAAATGGATCAAAATAGCCACTCCAAAAAAATGGGGAGGATGGGGTCTCAAACAACTTCCTGCTTTTGCACAAGCCTTAGCTGCAAAACAGGGCTGGCTATTACTAAAGCAAAAAAGTCTCTGGTCGAAGGTAATCACCCACAAATACATTTGGCCATCAACTATCATCGACTGGATAAGAAGACCATCCTGGAACAAAAATGGCATCTCGGTTATCTGGAGAGCCATTCTAAATACTCTCCCCATTATAAAGGATGGACTATTATGGAAAATTGGAAATGGAGCCTCTGTTCGTATTGGGATTGATCCCTGGACCGGAAGTGGGAACTCTCACCAACTCCAACTCAAGCTTATAAACCACTTAAACAACAGAGGCATAAAGTATATAGAACAACTCGGTGATCAACAGAACTCCACTTTTCTCACTTAAGCTTGGCTATCCGGACAAAACTGGAACATTCCCATTGAATGGAGCAGGACATGGCAAAACTTCATACAAGCACTCATAGAATCACATGTCAGATTAAAAAATGAAGAAGATGAACTCATATGGGCTCACTCCAAAATGGGGCATTATTCCTCCAAACAGGGCTACGACATTATAATTGCTGAGTCTAAACCGGAGGCCATAAGTAGTTGGTGGAAATCCATTTGGAAACTAAAAGCCCCCTTGCGCACAAGGCTTCTGATGTGGAATATACTTCAAAATAAGATCCCCATTGGATCCTATTTAAAAAAGAGGGCTTTCATGGGTCCTACCTAGCGTGTACTCTGCCACCAGGAGGAGGAATCGACTCAACATCTCTTCCTCACCTGCCCGATCACAACTAACATATGGATACAAGTTCTCATAACTCTCAATCTGAACATGAGATGGCATGGAGCTGATATTTTATCTGCATGGGACAGTTGTGTTATAGACATATTTGGGCACTGCAACCCCAATAACATATGTTGATAAACCAAGGGCTCTCAAACCCCTAAAAGTGTTGTTTCACACCCTAAAAGATCAAGGTCAACTGATTACATCATTTCGCAGAAGTTCTTCCTGAAAAACTACTTAGAACTAATCAAAACTGGACCATACAAACTGCTCCATGCTAAGGGTGTGATGCATCTCACCTATTACACACAAGGGGTGTGATGCATACTGAAAGCCCTTCTGTAGGGTGCGATGAGCGAGAGCAAACAAATGGCAGAGGTAGTTTGCTAGGTGGAAACTTAGAGAATCTTCTAGAAACTACTCATATGACACTTGCCTCTTTGAATTCACCTAGGGATGAGTAAGAGATCATGAAATCTCCAAGTGGAACCAAGAACTATCAGTGAAATGACACTAATCAAAAACCCAAAAGCTGACTCACCTCTCTGCAAATATCTATAAATACATCCCTCATCTTAGAGATCCGGAGGCTGGAATTTTGTAATTTATAAGGAAGTGTTGTTGGTTTCTCTTTGAGACATTGCATTGTTGGGTGATCTTGATTTTCATGAGGTGAAGAGGGCTTTCATGCTGGGAGGATGATGTTGGATCAGACAGCTGGGTTGTAATCCTCTCTTCTACTTCTACTATCAATAAAGTTATTTGAGTTTTCCTCCATATACTTGTACACTTGTAAATCTTGTATTTGTGAATGCAATTGTATGGTTAATGTACATTTGATTCTACATTATTTATGGTATTATAGATCTCTATGCTTTGATGGTATTTTGTTGCTTTGCCTCTACAGGTGTTCTTTGAAGCGGGACAAGTGAAAAAGGAGTGGTGAAGCTCTATCAAAGGAGAGAGGAAACAAGCAAGGAGCCAAGCGAAAGACTGAGGTTGGTGCTCTCTGCTTCTCTCTTATCTATCATCCATAAAGGAAAACACAAGTTGCTTTGAATTGTTTGTTTCTAAGATAGCTACCCGTCTTAGTGGGACTAGCAGATCAAATAGCGACACTAGTTTTCCTGGAAACAAGCTGGTGGGGAGTTGCAGCAAAAAGAATAAGAAAGTTACCCCTCCTGGTCTCATGTAACCTCTGGCTCAAGCGAAACCTCATAATTTTTTAAGACAAGCGGATGAACTAGAACTTGGTCCCTTCGAAAATCTGCTCAGCTTTTGAAGAATTACCTACAGAGGAAAGTTATAACAGACCCAGGAATATTAGACAAGAGCAGATAGACAAATCAACCCCTTGAGCCTATTTTGATGGCACTGCTCAGCCGCATGGTTGTGGAGGTGGCATCATCTTTCACCTCACAGAACACACTCTTTTCAGATTAGTATGGGATTAGGCCATGGTACAAATAATCATGCTGAATTGATATCACTCCGTCATCTGATTTACTTTGCCATCCTTCAACACTGCAAGAAAATACAAATATTTGGGGACTCAAATATTGTGATTGATTGGTTTAACAAAACAACTATTTGTAATGCATACTCTCTCAAATCTATTATGGACGAAATTGTTTTTTTTTTAGAACATATTTTGATCAGATTTCTTGCTCTCAAATCTACAGGGAACGAAATGAAAATGCAGACAAGCTTTCGAAAGAAGCGACGCATTTTCCTCTAGGAGAGTGGATGATCGCAGAACACACACCTGAAGGAACCTTTTGCTACTTTCACAAGCCATACAATGACAAGGTTCTATAGAGGGGGAACAACCCCCGAATTTTCAGAATTTTGCATAGTATTGTCCAAAAAATAGTATAAATTTTGAGCTGATGTAAATATTTATAGATACTACAATCATCACCCACGAAGGTGAAATTTTTGATCTTTACTTTTGGTCATGGACCAGCACAACACACCCCTTGGGGTATTATTGTAAATACTAAGTTATGACAGTGGATTGACGGCCACAGTACAACATACGCCCATGGGAATCTACACCATGTAATTTCACCTAATGAAATTATGAATTTTCTTTCAGGGAAAAACAATAAATATAAATTTAAGTATTATTATATAAATACATGAAGTGGCTTGGGGTAGTTTACTTGTAATTTCATCCGACTCTTTCCAATTTCACAAGACTTTATTAAATTAAGTAAATATACATTTAAATATATAATTTTGGTCATGCTAGGCATTGTCTACCTTTTTCATCTCCATTTGATATTTGTTTGTTTGTTGTTTTGACATAGGGAAACTTTAACTTAAGAAAAAAATGAGGAACTTATTAGAATTGGAATATTCTCAAATCCTTGGGAAATTGGTGGGTGGGGAGCCACTAATCTAATTTTTTTCAATTTATTAAAAGTAATAGACCATTTTGCTAAATAAATTTTGTTTATATATAAAGTCATCTTCAACGAGAGTAGGCAAATGGTCGAAAGTTATCTTCAATGAAGGCATGCGTGAAATAAAGAAATCATGGAGGAGACAAAATAACAAATGGATGCAAAAATGGAATATTTACCTAAATGCATGTCCCACAAATAGCAAAGAGTTAAAGAATTTTGTTATGGAGAAATTTCGTAAGTGTATATGGAAAAAAGAGTTGGGTAGAAAGAATAAGTACTATATGGGGAAAAGAGTTGGGTAGAAAGAAGAAGTACTATATGGCGAAAAGAGTTGGGTAGAAACGAGAAGTACTATGTTGAGGAATTCAACCCCACTTGTGATCTCCAACAAAAAGAGTACATTGGAGCTAACATTTCGTGGAGAGCAAAGAACTTCAGTGTGAAAGAACTTCGGTGCTAAAGAAGCTTGGGAAGAATGTGTGTATACTTTTTGCACTATGGGGCAGTGGAATTGAAAAAACATTTCATTTTGGAATGTGATGCTTTCAAAGACATCAGGGACAGTTATGGCAGTATGTTAGCATAAATTCCTTGGCATTATCTTTTTAGTGAGGAGATTGTTAGAAGGTTGGGTCAGCTCATCATCAATTTGAGTAAGAAAAAATCGAATTGCAAAAGGAAAAAAACAGGGAGGTTGGTAGTCCCATGGACTATTTTTAGTCTTGTGGACTTTAAAATATCATTCATTTAAATGAATGTTATAAATAATAATGAGGAATGTATCATAGAGGAAGTTATTAGAATTGGAATAATCTCAAATCCCTCCACATGGCACGAATCTAATTTTTTTAATTTATTAAAAGTCAATGCAACCTAACAAACTCTGTGATACAGTACATATAAGCATAAGTTTACATACAAAAATAAGTGCATTTGTATATATGTTCATGAGAAATAAAAATGCAAATATCCATTTGCATATATGAGCTAAATAGCACATAATATCTCAACGCCAATCAACATATAAAGATACACACTCCCAGCTAAAAGTGAAACTGAAGCAAAAACATAAGAAGAAATCAACCCCAAATTCATAAATGCAATAGTTGGATATTTCTTTGTTTTAATATCGTGGTGACTAAGATCACGGAACCCATGTTCTCACAGTGGGTTGCCTGGAGGTCTACATTAACCAATTATGAGTTCTTATCAATAATTATTAGGTGGATAGTAAGGATTTAACTTCCATGAAATATTCTAAAATTTTCATAGTAGTATACACAAATCGAACGACTATGATTGATCCGGAATTCAACTGGATTAAATCACAGTCCATAAAATATTGCGTCTGAAATTTCAATTAAATTCCATGCATATTCCGATGCGATCGCCGTCGATCTTCTCCCAAATAGATCATCATTGATCCACCCTGTGATCAATGATGATTTGTCAGTTCATTCAATCTTTGTTCGCTTTCAATCGACGATCAACAAATTAAAGCCTTTGTCCAGGCGATCCTCAAATCCCAGACTCCACTAAAGGTTTTAATTTCACACACAATTTCCTGTATTTAACAAAGAATTTAGCCTATGATTTAAAGAGTTAATGAAACCAAATCACATAATAAAATATCACGTAGAAACAAGTTTTGAACACAAAACTCCTTTCATTGATAACAATATTTACATATATATTCAGAACATCTCGTGCTCTGATCTATTCTCTCCACTACTTAGCTCTTTCTAACACTTGTTCCTCACTCTCCTCATAGGCTTACATTTATAGATTAATTATAAAATTATGGATTATACTAAATCCATGATTTTTCCCATAATTTACTCAACTAATTTCTATTCGAGGATCTCGTAATCCCTAAGATCTCTACAAGATCTACACATGTCAATTATCCCTGATATTCTCACATAGTTGAGAATATTTCACAACTAAAAACCTCACACGTAGATTTCTCACTCAATCTATACAAGATTCCTAAAAATAATTAAAAACATCACCCCCCTAAATCAACCAAATGAACAATAATATGCTGAGCAGGATACTCCCACATCAAAAACTGAGAAGAATCTCAGTTTCTCCCTAGGTACAACTTTTGTTAACATATCTGCAGGATTCTAGCTAGTGTGTATCTTTTCCAGCTTCAACTATCCATCTTCCAATGTTGACCGTATGAAATGGTACTTGAGTTGTATATGTTTAGTCTTGGAATGAAATGCAGGGTTCTTTGCAAGATGTATGGCACTTTGGCTGTCACTGTATAACTTGCCCAACTCCCGCTTCTTATCCAATTCATCCAAAAACCTTTGTAACCAAATCATTTCTTTACTAGCCTCTGTAGTAGCAACATACTCTGCTTCCGTTGTTGAGAGTGCAACAACACTTTGCAGTTTTGAGACCCAACTGACAATTGTTTCACCTACAGTAAACACATAACCTGTGGTGCTCCTCATGTTATCTCTATCACCCACCATATCTACATCAACATATCCCTATAGAGCAATGTTTGAACCACCAAAGCATAATTCTTGATTTGTGGTACCTCTCAAATACCTGA
>APFE031140164.1:117151-141297 GCA_000404065.3 Pinus taeda
GAACCCGCAACAAGCATGTCATCTACATACAATAACAATATAATATAGCTGCCATCATTTTGCCTTTTGAGATAAACACAATGATTAGAGTGACATCTAGTATAACCTTGTTCAGACATAAACCTGTCAAATTTTAGATACTCTTCAACCTGCACACTAGTTTCTCCTTCCCTTTTACCTCATATCCTTATGGCTACTACATATATATCTCTTCCTCCAAATCCCCATCTTTACATCTAACTGCTCAAGATGCAAATCTTCAACTACTACTAGACTTAAAATAGTTCAGAATGAAGTTATTTTAACAACAGGAGAAAATATCTCATCAAAGTCTATACCCTTTTTCTGTGCAAACCCCTTCACCACAAGTCTAGCTTTATACCTTTTTCTACATCCACCTTCTTCCTTCAACCTATAAACCCATTTATTCTACAATGTTGTTTTACCTGCAGGAAACCTGACTAAGTCCCAAGTCTGGTTATGTGCTAAGGCATCCAACTCTTCTTTCATGGATTGCTCCCGCTTCTTCCTGGTTTCTACCTGCACTGCTTCTTCATAACATTTTGGTTCACCAGAATCAGTCAACAATACATAATATAATGAAGGAGAGTATCATTCAGGGGGTCTACTAATCCTGGTAGATCTTCTAACACCACTTTCAGGTGTTTGAGGTGCTTGTTGTTGTTGTTCTAGTTGTTGATCATTATGATTTTCAGGCACCATCACTTTTTCTGTGATCTCATCAAGCACTGTGTATTCTCTGTTTTCTTTTTCCTGTTTCTTTTCCTGTAGTTGATCCTTATACAAAACCTTTTCATTGAATATGACATCTCTGCTTCTAATGATTTTGTGATTTTCATAATCATAAAAGTGATAACCAAAATCATTAACACCATATCCAATAAAGGTACATTTATTTGATCTTGCCTTAAGCTTTGTTCTATTTTCTTTATTAATGTGGACAAAGGCTTCACAACCAAAAGTCTTTAAAAATGAGTAGTTTACCTTTTTACCTATCCATGGCTCCTCTGGAATACCACCATCCAAGGAACTTGAAGGCCCTCTGTTTATTAGATAAACATCAGTATCTACAACATCTGCCCAAAATTGTAACGGCAATCTTGCATGCAATCTCATGCACCTTACACGCTCCATGATTGTCTTGTTCATCCTTTCTAACACACCATTTTCTTGTGGTGTTCCTGAAACTGTCTTCTCTCGGCGAATTCCATTCTCTAAACAATACCTATCAAACTATTTGCTGCAATATTCACCTCCATTTTCTGATCTGAGACACTTCAACCTTTTTCCTGTCTCATTTTCAACTAAATATTTCCATTTATTGAAAGTATCAAATACATCAGATTTATTTCGAATACAATAAATCCAAGTTTTTTTGGTTGCATCATCAATAAAAGTAACATAAATAATGAGAGCCACCGAGAGATGATACCTGAGCAGGTCCCCATACATCTGTATGCACAAGCTCTAATTTTTCACTCTTCTTTTCTTTCCCAACTCTGAGAAATCTTACTCTCTTCTATTTTCTATAACACAATTCTCATAGAATTTTAAATCAACATGCTTCAATCCTGGCAAAAAATTTCTGGAGTGAAGAATCTACATCCCCTTCTCACACATGTGCCCGAGCCTATAATGCCACAGTGTCGTATCTTCTCTTGTAGAGGTTAAAGCATTAACAGAATTAGAAATACCATTGCATAAATACAATGTACCAAACTTTTTTCCTTTTGTTATTACCAGGGCTCCTTTAGTGAACTTCTAGGTTTTATCTGTAAAAGTAGTTACACAACCTTCACCTCCCAATTGCCCAGTTGAAATTAAATTTTTCTTCAGACCTGAAACATGCCTTACCTCCTTCAATATCCATTGATTCCCATTCTGTTGTTTTTTTAAAATTGTACCCATTCTAATGATTTTATAGGGTTTATCATCACCCAATCCAACCTGTCCAAAATCTCCTTGAACATAATCATGAAAATGTTTCCTATCAGATGTGGCATGGAATGAGGCCTCTGAATCTACCACCCAGGCATCAATAATATTTTCTAATGAAAGAATCAAAGCATCTTGCAACACATCACCTGTCACATTCTCTTCATGATTATTTTCTTGCTGCGCATCTCCTTTTTTCCCTTCTGAGACTTGCAGTCTTTCTTCAAGTGTCCTTTCTTCCCACATTTCCAGCACACTATCCCCGATCTAGACTTGGATCTGACTTTCCTTGACTTACTGCGATATCTTGGGCTCTTTCCTCTTTCCATTTTTCTTCCCCTAGTCTCTGTATTCAAAGCATTACCTGATGTCTCACCGGAGCTTTTTTGTTGCATTTCCTCGCTAAGGATTGCACCGACAACATCATCAAACTTTAAAGTACTAGATCTAGAGATAGAGTTACTAATGGCCATAACTAAACCATTCCAACTTTCTGGCAATGAGCATAGAAATAACAGAGCCCTAACTTCATCATTAAAAGTTACTCCTACAAAACATAACTGACTGGTAACTGTATTAAATTGATTTAAATGATCAACAACAGATCCACCTTCTGACATCTTCATATTAAATAAACACTTCATAAGAAATACCTTATTTGAGGCTGAGGGCTTTTCATATAGTTTGGCCAATGCCAACATTAAACCCTCCGTTGTCATTTCCTTTGAAATGTTAAAGGCTACCAACGCTGCTAGACACAATCGTATTTTTCCAAGTGTCTTTCTGTCGAGAATATCCCATTCTATGTCTGTCATACTTGTTGGCTTTTTCTTTCCACTCAATGGTAGGTATAGATCTTTCCGATACAGATAATCTTCCATCTGCATCTTCCACAGCTGGTAGTTTTTTCCATTAATTTTTTCGACCCTAAACCTACCATCTTCTACCATTGCTCCCACTCGAACCAAGAACCCTTCTCTCCTGCGAGTTTATTAGCCAAATAGACCTTTGGCTCTAATACCACTTGTTGGAAAAATTATATATTATAGATCTACATAGACACAATACAATTCCCTCATGATATATATATAATAGTTTAATCTCCTAAGGAAATGATAAAATAATAGTGGGGATGTAGGATGGGGCGCTCTGCAACTGCTCGCGAGGGTTTCGGTTAGGGTTTCTGAAACCCTCTCTCTACTCACCTGAGGACTAACCACGCACCTGATCTACCTGTTTACTTGGCCTGGCTTTTCAGGCCCATCTGTCGTTTTCAATATGGCCTCGGTTACTGTCGGTGATGTTATGGAAACGGAGGAGGAGGTTGACTATTCTGATGACCCTCTTCAATCTCAGGTAATCTTTGATCGCCCTTCTTTCATTTCATCGTCCATTGGCCCTAGTCATTCTCTGTTTCCATCGACGCATCCCTCTCCAATGGTTACTATCCCGGTCCCCCCCCCTCTCACCTCCCTGAGGGTTCCTTACCTCTCGAACCCCCTGGCTTGGATCTCCCACCTTTGTCTCTGGGGACACTCCGTTTCCTATCGATTGTTATCCCCCCGTCACCATCCTTTGATCCTCACCCTCCGACCTCCTCGTTCCTGGCTGCCACATCATCTGGATCGCCACAAGCGTCGGGGGCCTGGCCTTCTGCTTTCCTCCAATCTCCTTCGGGCTGTTTTGAGACCCCTACTGTCAGGGTCAGTTCATCGAAGGCGACTCCCCTGGAATGCTCCCCGGACCCTTTAATGGATCACCCTTCAGCTCCGCGTTCGGGAAAGAAAAGAACTAAGTGTGTCAAAGCTACTTCCAAGGACATATCTATTCGGTTTGGAGAGACATCGGCCATTGGGGAGGCAGCCAAAATGGCGAACACCATTCTCGTCGGGCATGTTCGAGGGCGTGCATATTTAGCAACCCGGCTCACCCTTTGGGTGAAGGAGATTTGGGGAGGGGTTCTTAAAGAACTCCCTGAAGTGCAAGTTCTACCCTGTGGCTGGTTTGCCCTACATTTCGCCAAGGAGAATTACACGGATATGGTATTAGCTAGATATTGGCACATTGAGATGGCGCTGGTGCTGTTAAAAAGATGGAGCCCCCTCTTCGACACTGAACGAGAGCAGATTGGGGCTGGGCCATTGTGGGTTCGTCTTCCTGGTCTCCCCCTCCAATATTGGAATGAAGAAGTCTTCATGCGCATCAGGAACGCCCTGGGAACATACCTCGATCATGATCGATCCTTCGTGGAATCCAGGAACAGAACGCTTGCTTGCATATTAGTACATCTGGATACTCGTGATGGCTTGGAGGAAAAGATCACACTTCACTGGGGCAGATTCACGCGGGTACAAATTCTAGACTACGAAGGAGTGCCATTCAGATGCCGTCGTTGTCATAGGGTGGGTTATATTTTCAAGGATTGCCCTCTCAACAAGAAACAAGAAGAGGCCATGCGCCATCTACCATACCCTTGAGGACTATATCACCGGCCGCTCATCGCACTCCGGTATCAGGCATCCCCACCAGCACTCCACATCAGGCATCTGGATCAGCACACTGCAGTGTACCAACTCCGGTTACCAGATCTCGGGCGGCCTCTGCATCTACATCCACTCTGGGTACTTCTCTCTTCCCTCCTTTGTCTATTTTCTCTTCTGATACCTCTTCACTCTCTCCCTCATTGTCTGCTGCTCACTGCTCATTGCCCTCCTCCCCGGTTTTTTCTCCTTCCATTCCATCTGCTCATAAGCTCCCCTCGCCATCCTCTTCTCCCTCTTCATCCCGGGGCACAAATCACAACTATAATCTGCGTCCTCGCTCCCACACCCTTGGATCTCATCTGGAAATTGCCGGTGTGGGTATCACATCATCTGGTTTGACCCCTTTGTCAGCTCGAGGGCGAAAATCACACCTTTCTAAAGCTATCAGGAGAGCGGGAGCTGAGGTTGCCTCTGGGCGACAATCCACTATTGTTGGGGTACTTAGAGCAATGAACTCCCCTGGCATCTTCCTCCATGAAGTGCCTTTCTTTCAACTGCAGAGGCTTGGCTAGTGCCTCCAAGAAACTAGCCCTGAAAAGACTGTTTGATTCATCTCCAGTTGACATCATTCTCCTCCAGGAAACCCTAGGCCTTGCTGACACCATATCTGCCTCTCTATCCTCCATTACCCCGGGATGGCAATACACGGCGATGGACTCATCGGGTAGATTGGGGGGCCTTGTGATTGGTTTTAACCCTGCATCTATCGGGGCACATGGGACATGGGGGGGACCTGGATTCCTGGGACTTGACCTCTTCTCGGCTGATCTGGGTATCAATCTCAGGGTTATTAACATATATGGTCCCTGTCATCAAAGGGAATCCTTCCGGAATCACCTTCTGAGCTTATCTATTCTCTCTGTTGAGAATACCATCATAGGGGGTGATCTAAATTTCTCCCTGGGATACAACGAATCTTGGGGATCTTCGGCACAAATTGACTCGATCACCGGGTTTATGACCGACCTCCTGGAACATCATGACCTGATAGATGTTCCCATAATTAAAATACTCCCCACCTGGAGGAACAAAAGAATTGGTGAAGCTGCCCTGGCTCGCAGACTGGATAGATTCATTATGAAAGGCACTCTGTTTCAACAGCTTCATCATTACAAACAATGGGTTGGTTCTGGGGGAATATCAGATCACTATCCTATCTATCTAGAGTTATCGGGGCCTATCAAAAAGCCAAAAGCCCCCTTCAAGTTTAACCACGGCTAGTTACAGGATCCCTCTTACATCAAGCTGGTTAAGGATTTCTGGAATCACAATCCGATTGATAGAACAGACACACTGGCAAAAGGATTCTGCATGAACCTATCACAGCTCAAACATCATACTATAGAATGGGCTAGAGAAAAACACCAAAAGGAGAACTCAGCCCTCATGCTCATAGAATCTGAAATTTCCACTCTTACAGATGAAACAGGTTTGGGCTTCACCATAGCTGAAGACAAAGCCCACTGGGTGGAACTTGAAAATCATAAGCAAAAAATCTTAAGGGAGCGAGAAGAATCCATCCGTCTTTGTAGTAGAGCAACATGGCTAAAATCCGGTGATGACAATACCCGCTTCTTTCATAATTATGCTAAAGGCAGGAAGGTTAAAAATACTATATGGAGCCTCCCTATGCCATATGGAGGTGTAGCAGATACCTTCCCCAAGCTCTCACAGTTGGGGTCAACCCACTTCAGGAACCTCTATAAGCAACCCCTGGATTCTACTATTGCAGATATCATCAACATTGCGGGTCACTTCCCCAGGTTTGTAAATGAAGAAGAAGTGGAGAATCTCTTCGATCCAGTTACACCTGAGGAACTTGAGAACACCATAAAGTGGTTCAAGAAGGATCGAAGCCCGGGGCCGGATGGATGGACCATTGAGTTTTACAATGCTTTCTATGAGCTGATCAACAATGATTTACTAAGGGTTGTAGAGGAATGTCGGACATCCGGGTCTCTGTACAATGCTATCAACTCTACTTTCATAGCTCTGATCCCCAAATCTGATTCTCCTTCCTCCTTTGATGATTATCACCCCATCTCCCTTTGCAACGTGCTCTACAAGATCATTTCCAAAATCATTGCAAATCGCATCTGTCCTATTCTGTCCTGTCATATCGCTCCACAACAATTCGCCTTCCTGGAACACCGACAGATTCATGAAGCTATTGGTGCTGCTCAAGAAGCCCTTCATACTATATGGACCAAGCATCACAAAGCCATTATCTTATAGTTTGATTTAGCCAAAGCATTTGATCGGGTCAGTTGGATCTATCTCAAGATGCTTCTCATCCATTTGGGGTTCCCTCATAACTTCATCACTTGGATTATGGCTTGTATCACCACTCCCACCTTCAGTGTTCTAATTAATGGTTCTGCATCCCAGTTTTTTCATTCTGAACGTGGTCTTAGACAGGGCTGCCCTTTGTCTCCCCTTCTCTTCCTAATTGTCATGGATGCCCTGAGCCGCCTTATCGACTCTGCTAAAAGAAGTGGGGAATTTAGTGGTCTCAAGATAGCAGATGACTGCTTCCTCACCCACCTTCTTTTTGTGGATGACGTTATGATCTTCCTTGATGGCAGCATCCGCGATTCCCGCTCTTTCTCGAACATTATCACCCTGTTCTCATCCGCCACTGGAATGCTTGCCAATCATACTAAATCCTCCATTATACTATCCAGAACCTCCATCCATGAATCCCACCTGGCCCACCAGCTGTTCCCATATAGCATCCATCCCTTAGACCACGGTCTCAAATATTTGGGTTTCTGGATCAAGCCTATCAGCTCAAAGATTACGGATTGGATCTGGCTAGTTGCGAAATTGGAGAAGCGCCTCAATATCTGGAGCCATCGATATCTCTCCAGAGCTGGTAGACTCGTACTGGTAAAAGCTATCCTGGAAGCTACTCGGGGCTTTTGGATGGCATTAGCCTAGATCCCGCGTAGCATCTTGGCCAAGCTACAACAAACTTGCAATAGGTACCTGTGGAATGGGAATCAGGAAAAGCGCATATATGCTTGGGTAGGTTGGAAGAAGATCGCCACTCCAAAAAAATAGGGTGGATGGGGTCTCAAAGATCTCCCTTCATTCGCTTAAGCTCTCGCGGAAAAAATGGGGTGGACCTTACTCACTGGCAACAATCTCTGGACCAACATCTCATATCACAAATATATTTGGCCCCACAATATATTGGATTGGATTCGCCTCCCTACCTAGCCTAAATCTGGCATATCTCTTGTTTGGAAAGCACTTCTTAACTCTATGCCACTTATCAGGGATAACCTGGTATGGAAAATCAATGATGGAACTCTGGCTTGTATTGGTCTGGATCCGTGGAATGGAAGTGGCGGTAGGCATATTCTACCTGAAGCACTCATTTGGCATCTTCACTCACAGGAGATTAAAGTTCTGGCAGACATTGCTGACCCTCAAAACACTACCATATTTGACCAGCATTGGAAATCTGCTATTCAGATCAATATTCCACCCCTCTGGCACCAGGAGTGGTTAGAATATATCAATGCTTTATCAGAATCGCATATAAGGATCAAACAAGGGCAGGATGAGCTCATATGGTATCACTCGGAGAACGGAGTATACACCCCTAAGTCTGGCTATCTCACTCTGATATCGCACAAGGTTCCAGACACAATATCTTTTTGGTGGAACTCAGTTTGGAAACTCACTGCTCTCCCCAGGCAGAAACTATTCTTCTGGTGTATCTTAAAAGGCGTCGTCCCTACGGGGGAATACCTCATGTGTCGTGCTGTCTATGGACCGACCTGGTGCACCCTATGCAAACATTCCTCTGAATCGTGCGCCCATTTGTTCATAAATTGTTCGTCATTAACGTCATTATGGCAATCTATATCATCCACTATACAACACACTGGCAAATGGGAGGGTGATGATATTACTCGAACCTGGGAAACTCGGTTTTACCAACACAAAAAATCCAAGCTACAAAGCCTGCCTATCATTATTTGTTGGTATCTATGGCTTGCTCGAAATCGAATGATCTTCGAAGATAAACCTGCAAACTGGCCGCAACTTACTGCCCTCATCATATTCGCCTATAATGCACTGCCTGAACCGCCGCAGCCTAGAGATAGAAGACCGCGTGACCCTCCGCATATAGATCATAGCACTCCATGGGCTTTCTTCGATGGTGCAACCCAACAGCGAGGTTGTGGGGGAGGCTTTCTATTATTCATTAACGAACAACATTTCTACAAAGCAAAACTGGGATTGGGAACTGGCACAAATAATTTCGCTGAGATTATCACTCTTCGTCACCTCTTGCATTTTGCATTGGGGCACAACTGCATGCATATTCATATATATGGAGATTTGAAGATTGTCATTGACTGGTTCAGCAATATTACTGTTTTCCACACACACACTCTCAACAACATTTTGGATGATATAAATATACTGAAGGCACAATTTATTGACATCACTTGTCATCATATCTACAGGGAACACAACAGCAGTGCCGACCAACTTTCCAAGGAGGCCACGGCACTTCCCAGAGGCGAGTGGATGATCCAGGAGCAGCGAGGAACAAATGCATACCACTACTACCATCATCCATATATAGATGCACACTATCACAGGGCAGCCAACCCATGAGATACATATATGAATTGATACTTTTTTGAACTCTTTGTACATAGCTGATAATATTACATACTTGAAGCCCTGCGTGGCAATATGTATATATATAACAGATAACAAGGAACATCCTACGTGATGGTTTTTTGCTTTTGAACAGACAGAATAGATACATAGCTACCCACATGTGGTAGAAGAACTTACAGCATATGCAAATGCATCTACAAGATGTAATTTTTCAACTTTAATGAAAGATTACGATTTTTCCAGTGGAAAAAAATACAATTCCCTCATACATAGCAAGGGGTTTCCTTCTAGGGAAAAAAACCCTAAATTAAACATAACTTTTACCGTCAGATGTCCGCCTAATGAATGGCCCAGATTGACTACGAAATTACAACATTTTACAAGGCAATTTTACATCTATTTTTAGCTTCGGGGGCGGGGCTCCCAAAGATCGTAACCGCCCCCCCTTACACCCGCCTTGCAGAGTACATTTTACGGGCGGTGTTACCGCCACATTACGAATTGGGGTCCAATGTGGCGATACCTTTAGATAAACAAGATAATCAGGCTCCACACCCAACACATTTCTCTCTAACGACAACTCAGATTCAGCTGATTCTCGTTGCATTGGAATCATATCGCCGAGCACTATCATCCTCATCCATCGCATGTCATATCTTCATCATGGTTTTGGCCTAGATCATAACGGGTGCAAAACCCCCAAGCCTGGACCTCAAGCCCACAAGCCCATTTGAGGCACTTTGACCTCCAACGCTTAAACATCAGGGCTTGGAGTACCTTCCAAGCTACACAAAAATCAACATAAGCACCCTCACTAAGATGTTGAGCACCCTCCAAGAAGGCCTGAGTGAGTTTGACCAACGTTTTTCTAAGTACAACAAGGATGTTCCCCTCGTCACCACCTTGTGTATGAAACCTATAGTAAAAGACACTAAGGTCACCACCTACAACAATCATGCCTAGGGAGACAATTGAATATACAAGCAAGTGAAGGGTAATTAAACCCATAATTTTCCTAAGAGGTTCCTCAAAACAAGGAGTGGTCCTCCCAAGTGATCCCCAAGTGTTTTACAACACCATTTATAATATGTGCAAATCAACGCCACTGAGACCAATGAAGCATGATAAATTACTTCATTGGGCTCAATGTAGCATCACGCTTAACTCCTGTGTGAGAGGAGCTTCCTAGTAATGTGATATAGTAAATGGATTTTCAATCCCTAACTCAAGATTCTAGGTTTGTTTTGTAGCCTTAGAGAGTTTAAGCCCACCATCTATTCCAAGGCCCTAAACTTAAGCTATTGCATGCGTGTTACCAGAGAAATGTTAAAATTTCAAATTAAATGTACAAGTGTTAATGTTATGGTTGTTGTTTACTCAATAGGAATATGGAGTGGACAAAAATGATGTTTTGACATGACCCAAAATCTCAAATGCAACAAAATGAAATTCAAGGTTTTCACTTCGATGAATGCTAACTACGACAAGGAGCAAACATTAATTTTCCCAAATGCAAAATGCCCCAAATTCAATCAAATATTTTAATATCCAAACACTACTTAAAATTGCTTCTTTTGAAAACATAAAATGCCCTCCTACAATTCAAGAATTTAAGAACTTTTTTGTTTTTAAAGAAAAAACCAAAAACACAAGAATGCAATAAACTTAGTCTAAAAACAAAAAGCAACTCAAGAAATGTGTATTTTTATTTTTCTTTTTGAAAAAACAAATATTTTGGAAAAAGGAAGAAAATTATATTTTCACAAAATAATGCAAAAACAAAAACTTTGAAATAATCACTCAATTGTAGAGAGAAACACGCTAAAATCTAAATATTCAAGTCTCAAAGACTATAAATCTTTCAATCAACAAATATAAAGCAAGTAGGTCAAAGTGCTGAAAATGAAGATTTCATCCAAATCCAAAAATGTGAAAAAAAAAAAACAGAAGAGGCTTGATATAGAAAGTTTAGAATGTAAAATGACAGTGAACAAACTCAAAAACATTATAAAAAATAGATCCAAGATCAATTCAGGAGAAACCCTGGGAAATTTTTTATTTTTCAGACGATGTCACAAGATGCAAGTACAACATAGTGCCATAGCAACATAGTGTCACAGGTCTAAAGTTGACCAGGTGCAACATTTTCGTTCTAGTTCTAAAAGTAGGGTGCAACAATATGGAAAACAGTAAAAAATAAAAAATAAAAATCTATCCAAGATCTAAATAGATATTAGGTTCAAGAGTCAAATTTGGCTCGCCATCAGCTCCTAAAGTAAAAGCCTTGAGAAAACAAGGACTTAATCAATCAAAACAAAACTAAAGAACAAATATGAAGATCATTCCCTAGTATGGGCACCGATTTTGTTAACAAAAAGATACCTCTTGTAGGCAAGAGCGGTCTCCTTAGATATTGTAACTAGATATAGAACAAAACAAACAAGAACAAGGAACTTTCCCTAGGTTTAAGTGCAATCAAATTGTCAATGGAAATGTGAGTAGGTGACCTCATACCTTTTTACGAAGGTTGTCCTCACTAATTGTTTGTTGTAGCTTCCAATCTCATCCTCAATGCTCGAAGGAAAGACTTGCAAATAACACAAACAAACAAACCATCAAAACACATATAATCCAAAAATTATTTGATCAAAACCTTTATATACGAACAAGGAAGTATATATCAAAATCTGCCAATTAGATAGACAAATATTTGTGGGAAAGAAATATGTAAGTGTATTATAATGAAAAAAAGATTACAACCTAAAGTCGCTTGATGTTCTAGGTCCCTTTCTAGCTATTCTTTGTTCCAATGTCTTGCCTTCGAAACTCTTAATATCAAAGATTTGATATTTTAACAAAGTTTCACCAAAGCCAAAATCCTTTCTGAGATTTGCTAACGAGTCATCTCAATGGGAGATGGTTGTATTTGTAGGCTTGGCAAAGGATAGGAGGAGGACAAGGGATGGAGGTTTAGATCCAACAAGTAAGGGATGTGAGTTAGATCGACACCGCTCAGAGGAGATTCCATACACTAGGATTTTATTCTATAAGGTTCTCGTACTTTTTAATTGAACCATTTGTAAAATAGTGTCCCACCTTTGAACAAGAAAAGTGCGACAATATCACATCCCAATAGGGATGAAACTTGCGACAACCTAGTGGTGTCACAATTTATCACAATCTAACTTGCGACATCCTTTTAAATTAAATATTTGAAGGTATTTTCACAAGATTCTTATCTTCCGAAGTGTTGGACACCTAACCCACTAAGGGTTATAGCATGGAATATGAACAATCATTGGAATCCAAGAGACCACTTGGAATATGAAAACCAAGGTTCATAAGATTATATTAATATGTATATCCTTGTGAATAGAAAATGATTTCAACAATTTATCTCATATGTTTTTTACATTCTTGTGTTGTTTGGCATGGTATCAGAGTAAGCGTACTCCTGTCTTGCTCAAGTTTGAGGCACTAGTTTTTGTGTTTCCATTTATTTTATTTTATTTTATTATTTTTTTTTTTTTGAAACCAACGTTTCACACTAGCTTAGTGAGTCCATCATCAGGGCAATGTGATTTGTATTTTGAGAAGAGAGAGCGTGAAATTATGGAGCTATTAATAGTTAATTGAAAAATATTTGATATCTTCTTTTATTGTCGACTTTTTCAAATGACTTAACTGACTAATAATAATTTTATTTATTTATTAAACAAATATATTCAATAAATAAATAAATAATTAATTATTAATTCAGTTAGTCATTTTGAAAAGGTCGACAATAAAAGAAGATAATCAATATTTTTTTCAATTAACTATTAATAGCTCCATAATTTCACGCTCTCTCTTTCTCAAAATACAAATCACATTGCCTGATGATGGACTCACTAAGCTAGTTCTGAAACGTTGGTTTCAAAAATTGTTCACAGGTTTTTCCACAAACATATAAATTCTACCAACCTGTATGGACTCTCTCTTTAACACCATTTTTATTTTTATTTTTTTATTTATTTTTAATTATATATATATATAATATATATATTATATATTATATATATATATATATATAGATAGATAGATAGTCGAGATATTATAATTGTGTTTGGTGTAACCTCTCGTAGAGATAATTGTGCCCTGACATAATGTTCCTCTATGGTACCCTTACATCTATGTGTGATCAATCCTGAGTTTGCCGGAAATATCTCCCACCATTTGTAACGCATATGCCATTCTAAACTATGCATTTGTCTATTTAACCATCATATCTATCAATGCGCTTATCAATTTTTCCTTTTTGCTTGATAGAACTGCCACTCTAGACCAAACAAATATCGTGTAATATTATAACCCATCTGGAATTGTTGTTGTCACTAAAACAATTGTATTGGAGCTTACAATGTCCATTCTTAGTGTTGTAGTGGAGCTTATGATATCCATTCTTGGCTATCCTCTTTAGATTAATGCTCCAAAATATTGGTTTCAATTGTTTAAGGCTCCTTTTCGCACTATCTATGAGTTCCTTTCCACTAAACAGAGTTGACTGAAGCAGAGCTCGAGACCAGCTAAGCTTGGATGCATAGAGAAGGGGTCCTTGGAGCTTGTAGCACTTGAATTGTTGGCAAGGTTGTTCCTTTTTACGTTAAATGAACCATACTTACAGCTTATATCTCCCTCATGAACAAAGAAGAATATATGGATGCACCCTAGCCTAATGAAAGAAGGTTGATGTAGCGATTTAGCATTGGAAGGGAGGGAATCGACAAAGTCATTCACCTATGCGAAGTATTCCATGCATCTGGTCATTTTTGAAAGGTTTGTTTTGATTAATGACATCCCTTTGACCATCTTTCAATTCCGTCCACATGACATCTCCTCTGACCACACGGTTCCCCAAAGTTTTTAATGAAAAAATAAAAAAAAGGTCCAGGAAATTGTGTCACGAATGTAAATATGGGCCACATCTAACACGTCCTGGCACAACATCTATATCCTATCACACTTATTTAGTTCTTCCAAAATCACCTAAGTTTTGAGTTCGATCCTCTTCACAGACCAACGACATGGCAGGTCGGCTGTTATGGAACTATAATTCAGAGCATCCTTAATATAATGATCTTTGTGCATGTGTTTGATAATTTTTTAAGCTGGAGGGATTATGGAACAAAGGAAAACTGGTCTTTAGATCTACCATGAAATAAAATTAGGAATATAAAAATTGAATTAGAACATGGAACACTAGAACAAAAGGAGCAAACAACGTAACTATGGAATGTGACATTATTTAAAACATGACAAGGTTTAATACATAATTTTTTTTTTTTCTAAAATGTGCTGTCCATTGAAGGCCAACTAGTTATGATTTTCAAGATAGTCAGGGGATCCTCATAAGTCCATTGTTGCAAATATTCCAGTTATCTCTTGAACTTGACAAACTTCAGTGAGTCTTTAATGTGGGGGTGGCGTAGATGAAGCTTGGTCAATCCTTCTTTTTAGAAAGTAAAGCATATAATGCTTTAACACCAAATTTTTTTTCAACATGATGTGAGTGGAGAAAAAGAAATGTGATGCACCAGTGATCCATAGTCTGAAATCACTGTTTGAAAGAAGAGTCGCAATTTGAAAGAAATTGTAACAACCCCGAGTTAAAAGTTCATGTAATAATGTTAATAAAGGCAAAATAAGACTAAGGTCATGGGACACTTATTCCAAGTTGAATGTTGGGAAAATCATTCTAGTGGGCATCACTTGTTATTTATTATGGCTAAGGAAATTGGCAAAGGCATTGGAAAAGGCTTTCGAAAGGTAAAGTGGAAATTATTGGCATTTATTCATGGAAATAAAGAAAAATAGGAGAAAAGGGAGATGAGAGGTTAAAGGTTGCATGTGAGGAGGAAATTGAAGGAAAATAGAGGAAAAATGAAGAAATTAGAAGTGTCAATAATAAAAAGACAGAGAATAAATTTGGGGCCTTTTTTTAGTTTATATTTGGGTTTGGTTTCAGAGAGGAGAAGAGCACCAAGAGGAGGAAGAAAACAAGCAAGGAAAAGCAAAGGAAGGACAAGAAAGCAAAGGAAAGAAAAGATCAAGCAAGGAAGAGTTTGATCAAGTGGCTACAACGGGATTAATTTGCATGTATCGAGTTGCATGTATGATTTCCTAGCTAGTTTTGTCATGCATGGTACATGCATGCGTGCATTTGGTTCATTTGCTGTCATGGGCATGGGTTTTTCATGGGATGATAGCAGTTTCAACCTTGCCTTTCCATTTCTGGATAGCCATGGTGTGATGGGATTCATTATTGGTTTAGCTTTGGATTATCGATAGTCTTTGGATCCGAGTGAGGTGGTCTCGGGAAAATTCCAAGGGTTGGGGGTGGAGATGGTTTTCTCCGGGAAGCCATCAACAAGTGGGTGGAGACAAAAAATTTCCTCAAGGGATGGTAAAGGAATTTTGAGGCATCCAAGATTGATTTGATTTTGTGATCTTAGCACTGGTTTAGGTGAGATCATGGTAGTGTGAGGGTGGAGGTGGTTTAACCTATGGATTCCCTTGGTTGTTTATGCACTAGTTTATCCCATGATATCCCATATTCATGCTTGGAATATGGCACAAGGGTGATTGAATGAAAGAAATATTTGGTTCAACTCAATATATGGTCGGGTGGTACGTGGAATTCCCTGACTTGGTTGGATTTTGCATACGTTAATAAAAGCTATTTTCCTCTTGTATTTTATGAGTAAATGTACTTTTTATGATGTGGCTTTGATGGTTGTTCTATCATTGTTTTAATTTGGTTATATGTTGGTTATAAGCATGGTTTTATGATAGATTTCAGTTTTGTCTCTTATCATGTTTTGATTAGTAAATGCATGGTTATTGAATGTATGACCTAATAGATGTTATTGTAGCGATGTAAGAGGGCATTAGACCTTCTTGATGATTCCCAAATAAGTACCAAATCTCCATGTTCATATATGCATTCATGACCTAGATTTCATGTTCACTATGTGTTTGACGAAATGTATATCATGGTTATGTCTGGTTAGGTTAAGTGCTTGACTAAGTTTTATATAGATGGATTTGTCCTTGTATCATTAATCATTCTAGAAATTTCTATCAAGTTATGGGCAAAGGTCTGAATACTAGCCCTAAAAAAGTGGCTCAAATTCCGGGGTCACATGATCAAAACTGGGAAATCTAGACTGCAGTCGCTAGGAGGCAGGGTTATCCATGTGACTGGAGGGTTTAAACCGCTAGCTTGCCTTGTTATGCAAGTGAATGGGAGTCCAAGTCACTAAAAAGGCAAGTTAACTCATGGTTATGGCACCTGGAGTGGTTGTTTAATTCCTGAGGGTCATGTAGCTCTAGAGGAAGGTTGATAAAGTTTCAGTTTATCGATTCCACTTCCTTAAATGTACTCAAGGGGTTGACTCATGTCATATTAGCCCTCAGCTCATGTTTACCTTGGTAGGTCGATGAAAGTGGGTAAATGTGTGAGGGGTGGTTACAGATTGGTATCAAATTAGGTTTTCGTTATATTTGGGTAATATCTGATACCACAAATTGGTATCAAAACATGGTTCAAACACTTGGACCCGATGGGCTAGATGCATGTTGTTATGCATGCATTGTTATGGTTATAGTTTTCATGCATGATGTCATGGCATGTAGTTGGTATTTTCATGCATGATGTCAGTATATTGATATGATTATGCTTATACATGTATCCTGCTAATGTGGACTAATTTTGTAGATGAGATAAGCCTCCCCTAGACATCATTGAGGTATGATTTTGATTATGGTTATATTTGGTTTATATAACATGGCATGTTTGCAAGAAGAAGGGGATCAAAGATGATGAGAAAAATGGTGGACTATAGTTCACGCGACTCTCCCTACAAATCAATTGAGAAGCAAGGAGACGAGTATTCTCCTGATATCGCAGATACATTGAGGAGTTTAAATGCATAGGTCAGAACTTGCAAGGTAGACAATGATAGGTTGGTTGAGGCTCAGGAAAGACTTGCAAGGGATCAGGAAAAGTCGGTAGAGGTCAATGCAGTCATCCTTCCGATTTTGTCAGACTTGCAGAGATAGGGACAACTGAGGATTAGTAACGAACAAAAAGAGAATACTAATGGGGCATATGGTAGGAAGTCTCGATCAAGATACAAGTCAGATGGGGGGACACAATTAGAGGTTGCAGATCATTGGGTACACCTGACAATAGGACTGGTATGTATGGGTTTCATTCTAATTCCTTTTCCAGGAGACATCATCACCATCATCACCGCCACCATCCTTATAGGAGGAGTGAGTACTTTCCTGAGGAGTTCAAGAAAGTCAAGCCTCCTACATTTGATGGAGATATGAAGAAGTCAAAAGATTTGGAGGCATGGTTTCTTAGGATGAAAAAAATCTTTAGGTTGGATAACTATTCAGAGAACATGAAAGCCAAAATAGCTACCTTCATTCGTAAAGGAAAAATTGATATATGGTGGGAAGATGTGAGGAATGTCAAGGGCATTCGAGAAGAAGAGTTTATTTGGGATGAGTTCAAGAGACTCTTCAAGAAGAACTTCCTATATGAGAGATATTATGATGACAAAGCTATGGAGTTTTATGAGTTGCAGATGGGTTCTATGATAGATGATGAGTATACCAGTAGGTTCCTAGAATTGTTGAGGTATGTGCCTTACCTCAAGAATGAGAAAACAAAGGTTCAAAGGTTCATCAGTGGGGTGCCAACAACATATAGAGACCATATTGAGTTTGATGAGCCTCGGTCAATGGAGGAATCCATTAGGAAACTGAAGCATTATTATGAGAAATCAAAGCATAAATATGAGTCTAAGAGTGAATTGAAGGGGAATGAGAAAGTTAAATGGAAGTGGCAACCAAAGTGAGGAAGACCTCAAGATGCAGGTGAGAAAGAAAATGTCACTCCTTATAATAATTTTAATGCAGTTGAGAAGGAGCATGGGTCACATCCTAGAGAGTATCAGAATAGAGGTGATGGTAGGGGACCGTTCCAGTGCTAGATTTGTGGCAAAGATCATTACAAGAATGGTTTCCCATTGTACTATGATAGGTCCCTATAATACTAGTGATTACCCCATTACTATTGTATTTGTATCCCTTATTAATATTGTTGTGCCCTATTGTCCCCATATTGTTATTAATGTGCCCCAAAGAATCCCTCTATTGTTATTTTTGTGGCTTTATATTATTATTGTTAGGTCGGTTGGGTTATATTATGACTCCTTAGATTCCTATATATAGAAATGAAGTTTTGTCATTTGAATCATCCAAGAGTTTTTCATTTGTGTAATGTAAAGGAGTTTGCCCCCTCGAAGGGGTTGAATTCTAAGGCGTTCAACTATCTTTTCTATGTTTTTGTGAGTTGGTTTCATAACATTTGGTATCAGAGCTTTGGATTCTAGGGTTTCGCTGCTCGAAATAGGTCATCATGGCATTTTCACTATAACTTTTTTCTGCGAAGTTTCAGAAGCTAAAACAAAAACTCATTTGAGACGAAATCGCACTGAACCTCGGGTTCAAATTTTAGAGCTTTTCAAACTATATTTGCGGAGATATGATCTGAGGAAATTGGTCTTTTTGCAGATTCCTGAATTACATTCCAAATAGGTGACCTGGGGAAAATCATCATAACTTTCTCTCTGAGCATCGGAATGAAATTTTGTAAGAAGGTACAAAAAGAAGACGGACTGTAGTTTCTTGTATATATTGTTCAGAGCCAAAGGTCGAAACAGTGACTCGTGGCATGTCGTACAAGTTCGCTCTATTGAACTAGTCTATAATCAGGTCACTGTGGGAGATTTAGCATAACTCTTCCCTGGAGAATCCAATTTGGATCAGACTGGTGGCATTGGAAAGAGGACGTAGAGGGCTATTGTAGGTCACAATTTCAGAACTAGATGATCTGAAATTACAGAGATACATCAGATGCAATATCAAGCTCCTGCAAAGTGAAAAAAGGTGTGTAGTTTTTTTTAAATTTTCACATAAACTTGGTTTGAAAAATTAGTTTGAAGGAATTCAAAGGGAATAGCAAAGCATTATTATCAGTAATTGATGCCCCGAGGAAAGAAAAATGAAAACACTTAGTAAGCAACCTGCAAGCTCTAGCATGACTCATGAAGAAGAGGAAGTAATGCAACATGATATATCAAAATTACGAGAACAAGTGCAACAAGTGTCACTTGCACAAAAAGTCACAAAAGCTAATAGAAGCTAAGATAAAGGGCGTGGAAGCTAAGATGGATGATTTGAAGATAGATTTGAAGACAGTTGTGAAGACTAACATGGTAGATTTGAAGACAGATTTGACAAATGTTCTATAGGAAATACTTACTAATGGTGAAAAGGTAGTAAAGGAAACTCATGATGCGAACGAAAGAAATGTTAATTATGATTTCATACACTCTAATGTGGGATCGAAGACCCACCATATTCCAAAAATCGATATGTGGAAGTTTGATGGCAATGATCCCACAGCATGGATATTATAGATGGAGCAATTTTCGATCTCAATAATATGCAAAACACATAAAAGGTACATATTGCAACTTTATTTTTGTTGGAACCAAATCAATTTGTATGGTATCAATGGCTTTGCTCTCGTAAACAATTTATCACTTGGGAAATTTTTACGGAAAAATTAATAACACATTATGAGGATACAAAAAGCAACACTTTTTTTAGCCAATTGATAAGTCTCAAACAAAAGGGTTCAATAATGGAGCACATTGAGGAGTTCCAAAAATTGAACATAACGGTAAAAAATATTCCAGAGGAGCATAGGATTGATTTGTTCATAGGGACTTTTAAGGATAATATCCAACATGATTTTCGCCTTTGGGAACCTAATTCATTAGAGAAGGCATTCAGGTTATTAAGAAAAATGGAAAGCAAAATCATGGAAGCCAGGAAGCATAACACTCACAACTATAAAGATGGAAGTGTTGTTGCCCTTAGTCTTCCACAACTTATAAGGTTGACACCACAACAATTGGAAGAAAAAAGAGCAAAAGGGCTTTGTTACAGTTGTGATAACAAAATACACTAAAGGTCATAAGTATGCCGAGAAGAAATTGTTCTACATAGATTGTGAAGAGGAAGAAGAAAAGGAGCAAGAAAGGTCAAAAGAAGAGGATATAGTCTAGGAACAAAGCCTAGATAAAGAAGAAATGAATCTTACCATATCTTGTAATGCATTGGCTGGAATTACCACTCCTCAAACCAACAAGATATAAGGACAAATCAAGAAGAAAAAGGTAATAGTGTTGATTGATTCAAGAAGTACCCATAATTTTATTCATTGTAAGATAGCAAAATAATTGAATTGCTTCCTATATCTAGCACCAGAGTGTTAAGTGATGGTTTCAAATGGAGGAATGATAAATTTCTCTATAAAGTGCCATAATATCAAGCTATCCATGGGAGAATATGTGTTGACTAGCTCAATGCTTTCCATTCCAATGGGAGGTGCTGATGTTGTACTAGGAGTCCAATGGCTACAATCCTTGGGTACAATAGCTTTTAATTTTCAAGAAATTTTCATGAAATTTTCTGCAGAAGGAAAGGAAGTTGAATTAAGGGGTATTGTAGGGAAATCGGGAAAGATAATCAGCTCTAATGGTATGACAAATCTTCTAAAAGAGGAAAAAAGAGGTGTAATTGCACAATTATGTTCGCTAGATGTTTCCACATCGGAATCATCTATTTCTCCATATCTCCAAAAAGTATTGAACAATCATTCCAAGGTATTTGAGACTCCCAAAGGTCTCCCACCTATTCATGATCACGATCATGCTATTCATCTGATTCCAGGAGGTGTTCCTCCAAACATCAGGCCGTACAGGTATCCCTATGCCCAAAAGAGTGAAATTGAACGTATGGTTGCAGAAATGCTAGAGTCTGGTATAATTCAACCTAGTCAAAGTTCTTTGTCTACTCCAATAGTATTGGTGCACAAGAAGGATGGATCATGGCGCATGTGTCCGGATTATATGGAGCTCAACAAGCTCACTATTAAAGATAAGTTTCCCATTCCTATCATTGATGAATTGCATGGATCAATTTACTTCACTAAGTTGGATCTTCATCTAGGATATCATCAAATCAGAATGAAGACTGAAGACATTCCGAAAACAACATTTAGAACTCATGAGGGTCATTATGAATTTTTGGTCATGCCTTTTGGCCTTACCAATGCACCGTCAACATTTCAAGGTTTGATGAATTCAATTTTCAAACCATTCCTTAGAAAATTTGTGTTAGTATTTTTTGATGATATACTAATCTACAACAAGTCTTGGAAGGATTATGTTGAACATGTTGACAGGGTGCTACAACTATTGGAAGAGAAACAATTATATGCAAAAAGATCCAAATGTTTCTTTGGAGTACAAGAGGTGGAATATCTGGTTCATATTGTATCTCATGAAAGAGTTAAGGTAGACTCTAGCAAAATTAAAGCCATTAAGGAATGGAAAATCCCCACATCCATAAAGAATCTGCGAGGATTTCTCGATTTGACAGGGTATTATCGCAAGTTTGTTAAGAATTATGGGAGAATAACAGCACCTCTAACAACATTATTGAAGAAAGATGCATTTTCATGGACTCTAGAAGCAACAAAGACCTTTGGACATCTTAAAGAGGCAATGTGCCAAGCACCGAGCTTAGTTACACCGGACTTCATTCCAAGGTATTTGAGACTCCCAAAGCTCTCCCACCTATTCGTGATCATGATCATGTTATTCATCTGATTCCAGGAAGTTTTCCTCCAAACATCAGGTCTTACAGATAACTCTATGCCCAAAAGAGTGAAATTGAATGTATGGTTGCAGAAATGCTAGAGGTTGGTATAATTCAACCTAGTCAAAGTTCTTTCTCTGCTCCAGTAGTATTGGTGCGCAAGAAGGATGGATCATGGCGCAGTGTCCGGGTTATAGGGAGCTCAACAAGTTACTATTAAGATAAAGTTTTCCCATTCCCTGTCATTAGAGAATCACTGGATGAATTGCATGGATCAATTTAACTTCACCAAGTTGGATCTTCCGTTTCAAGATATCATCTAATCAGATGAAGACTGAAGCATTCCGAAAATAACATCTAGAACTCATGCGGCATTATGAATTTTTGGTCATGCTTTTGCTTTAAAACCAATGCACCTTCTACAATTTCAAAGTTTGATCGAATTCCATTTTTCAAACCTTCCTTTAGAAATTTGTGTTAAGTATTTTTTGAATGATATGCTAATCTACAACAAGGTCTTGGAGGATCATGTTGAACATGTTGACAGGGTTGGCCTACAAGTATTGGAAGAGAAACAATTTATCAAAATCCAAATGTTCTTTGGAGACAAGAGGTGGAATATCTGGGTCATATTGGTATCTCATGAAGGAGTTAAAGTAACTCTAGCAAGAAATTTTAACAATAGGCCCCATTTAAGGAAAAAAATATGGGAATCCCCACATCCATAAAGATGGCTCGAGATTTCTTGGTTTGACAGGGTATTATCGCAAGTTTGTTAAGAATTATGGGAGAATAGTAGCACCTCTAACAACATTATTGAAGAAAGATGCATTTTCATGGACTCTAGAGGCAACAAAGGCCTTCAGACATCTTAAAAAGGCAATGTGCCAAGCACCAGTCTTAGTTACACCGGACTTCATTCCAACGTATTTGAGACTCCCAAAGGTCTCCCATCTATTCGTGATCATGAGCATGCTATTCATCTGATTCCAGGAAGTGTTCCTCCAAACATCAGGCCATACAGATATCCCCATGCCCAAAAGAGTGAAATTGAATGTATGGTTGCAGAAATGCTAGAGGCTGGTATAATTCAACCTAGTCAAAGTTATTTCTCTACTCTAGTAGTATTGGTGCACAAGAAGGATGGATCATGGCGCATCTGTCCGGATTATAGGGAGCTCAACAAGCTCACTATTAAAGATAAGTTTCCCATTCCTGTCATTGATGAATTACTGGATGAATTGCATGGATCAAATTACTTCACCAAGTTGGATCTTCGTTCAGGATATCATCAAATCAGAATGAAGACTGAAGACATTCCGAAAACAGCATTTAGAACTCATGAGGGTCATTATGAATTTTTGGTCATGCCTTTTGGCCTTACCAATGCACCTTCTACAATTCAAGGTTTGATGAATTCCATTTTCAAACCCTTAGAAAATTTGTGTTAGTATTTTTTTATGATATACTAATCTACAACAAGTCTTGGAAGGATCATGTTGACAAGGTGCTACAACTATTGGAGGAGAAACAATTATATGCAAAAAGATCCAAATGTGTCTTTGGAGCACAAGAGGTGGAATATCTGGGTCATATTGTATCTCATGAAGGAGTTAAGGTGGACCCTAGCAAAAGTAAAACCATTAAGGAATGGAAAATCCCCACATCCATAAAGCATCTGCAAGGATTTCTCGGGTTCATAGGGTATTATCGCAAGTTTGTTAAGATTATGGGAGAATAGCAGCACCTCTAACAACATTATTGAAGAAAGATGCATTTTCATGGACTCCAGAAGCAACAAAGGCCTTCGAATATCTTAAAGAGGCCATGTGCCAAGCATTGGTCTTAGCTACACCGGACTTCACAAAAACCTTTATTGTGGAATGTGATGCTTTAGGAAATGGAATTGGTGTTGTTTTAACGCAAGATGAAAGACCCATTGCTTTTGAAAGTCGTCCAATCAAGGGAAAGTTTTTACACAAAGCTATTTATGAGAAGGAAGTGGTGGCAATACTCCATGTACTTAAGAAATGGCGACCCTACCTAATGGGAGGACACTTCAAGGTAAAAATGGATCATGATAACCTTAAATACTTTTTAGAACAAATATTATCCTTTGAAGAGCAACAAAAGTGGGTCACAAAGATGCTGGGTTATGACTTTGAAATCATCTACAAAAAAGGGAAGAAAAATGTGGTGGTAGATGCACTCTCA
>APFE031140168.1:0-12800 GCA_000404065.3 Pinus taeda
GCGTCCTTCTGCATAGAAAACATCGATTATTGGTGATTGAGCTTCGTTTGTCCATTTCCACACAATTTATCAAAACCCTTTTATTCTTTAGACTTATAATGCAGAAAAGGTTAGGAAAATTATTAGAAAACCACTAGATTATTATTCAAAAAGCATACCTTCCAAGCGCTCCACACCTAGCCAGTTCAGATAATGGGATGGATACTTTTAACTTACTTATTTCAGCCTCCATATAAAAGGGTTTTTTTGTTTGTATTTTGACATTTTGGGCAGCAAGGTTGTGTTTTTCAACTAGGTTTTCAACAACTGCCTCTTTTATTGGAATTTTATGATGAGCTGGAGTTACTTGCACACCATCTTCCAAAGGTTCCTCTACAATCTCTCTGAGTGGGGAAACTGATGTAGGGTGTTGTTTTGATTTATCTTTGTCTGAAACATCTTCAACTGTTGGAATATTTGGATTGGAAGTTGATTTAGGGATAATTGGTATACGAGAGTCCTTGAGTTTGGTTTTGGTAGGTTGCTTGATTGCCTTCTGCTAGGGATCATCATGGATGTCTATTCTCCTACTTCTCAAGTTGTACTGCTTGTGGACTTCATACACAGTTGTTTCATACCCTTGCTTAAAATCAAAGGATTCCCCTAATTTCATTTGACACTGACTAAGAGTATGAGCCTCTTGATCTTCTTGAGTTAGGAAAATTGGTTGGCCACTATTGAGACCCATTAGCTTAATGTGGGGGTCCTCTGTTGGTTTACTAGATGTGGAGGCTTCTGCATAGTTTTCATGGAAGGTGGGTCTTATCTTTTGGTCTGGACTAACTTTTCCTACATTGGGGTTTTGATTTTTTCTAAAGTTTGGATTTCTTGCATTATTGTTTGGTTGGCTTTCCCATGAAGATTTCCTCTCAATAGTTTCCACTTTATCTCCCAGCCTGTACATGCCTTTAATGATTGCATCAATTTTTTGTTCAAAGGCAGATGGTTCTTCTTTGAAATTTGTTCTTTTTTCAGATCTAACTCGATTTCGTTTAGAAATCATATTGGCTTCAACGCACACAGCTATGCTCTGCATATCTTCAAGGCTAGGAGGAGCTCTCTCCCAGAGCTGGTAAGCCATGTTTGAGTCAAATCCATCAGGGAATTTGATCAATGTAAGTCTGGTGGTGGTCTACGATTTATTGGAATAGCAAGGTAGGTATTGTTGAACCCGACACAATAATATTGGACATTTTCTAGTGGGCCTCTCTTCAAGTTCTCATATTCTGTAAAGATGTGTAAAGGGTCTTTTTTCTTCTCCCACATGTTCAGGAAAGTCTGATAAAGGGCATCTGGATTAGCTATTATGTTTGCAGGGAGTGACCTAAACCATGTCCTTACATCACCTGTTAAGCTCTGGACAAAAATTTTCATCCTGACATCATCATCATCAATCTCATAGTTTTCAAAATAGTCTGTCATCTTCTTGGTATGTTGTTGAGTAGTGTAAGTGCCAGTACCATCAAAATAGGTAATTTTTGCCCTGATAATCCTATGGCATAGCCCCTGGATTGGCAGGCAACTACAGGGGAGCATATCGAATTGCCATATTAGCAGGGAAAAGTGGGACAGCTGGAAGCACAAGGATAGCAGCTGAGATAAGTGTTGTGGATGGAGGGGTGGAAAAGAGATTTTGGAGTGATAAAGGTGAACTAGAAGAAGCTACAACAATGGGAAGAAGGGCTTGATATTTTGTTGTAGTAGGTTTAGTTTGAATAGGTTTCTGATGGGGTGTTTCAAGATTTGAATCAACATAATTGCCTTGACTTTCTGGTTTCCTAAGGCTCTTAAGAATCAAATTTGGATTGTCAAAAATAGTTGGAGGATTTGGGTCTGGGTTTGACCTTGTGTACCGAGTTTTCTTCTTTGGAGCCAGCTTCTAAAGTATGTTTTGGGTATTTTCTGGGAATATTTGGAGGATACAAGTTTTGATAATATCTTGAAGGAAGCTCCTCAAATGTAGGAGGAGTTGGGCTTTCCTTCAAGTAGGTTTGAAACAAGGATGGCCAAACAAATCTTTGAGATAGCTGTTTAAAAGCCAAACTAGGGTTAGACTGAAGTAGCTTTTATTTACTCTTGTGATTGCATAGCAAGGACAGTTTCAAAGGCTGCCTGGCTAGCTTCAGGCTCTATCTGCAGATTTAGAGATTAGATAGTAGTAACAGACATTCATTCAGGTCCCCAGCAGAGTTGCCAATGATGTTATCACTCAGGTTGTTCCCCAAAACTTGTGAGAAGGGGAATATGGCCGAGGTAACCACTAACCAATCTTTTAGATGCAATTTCTAGCCAAACTGCATCCAGAGAGGGCTCTCTCTTTATAATTTAACTTTGTTTTTTGAAGTTGTTATGCTAGTTATGATGTGTAGAGTTTTGTTTTAAGTTTGTTTGGATGGTGATTTTAAACAGAGCTAGGATGCAAGTCTGAAAGAGTTTATTCCATTGGACAATGGAGTCTATGAAGATGGACTGCTGAGTGTGTTTCTATGATAAAGGGCAATACTACAGAGCAAGCTAATCAGTTTTGGAACAATATTGAAATCTAGAAACTAATGGGATGTAAGCCAGGGGGTAAAGGGCAGTCAAGAATCCTTTATCATGGTGGCAGAGGGAAGGTGCATGAATATTTTCAAGGAGCAGTGAAGAATTCCTTGGCAATTTTCAAAGTGAAAGAATTAGTAAAAACAGAAGCATCTAAGAATTTCTGTTTATGCTAGTTTTGAAGAAAACATAAATAACAACAAGAATTGAACACAGAGTGTATTTAAACAAGTTATGGGCTATTCTTTTTCCCTATTGTTAAGATTATGAAACATATATGAAATTTGCAAACATAGAAAACACAAAAACACAGTTTAGAATAACTTATTGATCCAAAGAAGGACATAGGGATTCTGTAGTAGAACTCAGAACATCAAATCCACATTCAAAAGGTCTAGCAGCAGTGCACTTCAACAACCCTTGTATTAGAAACATTAGAGTTACAGCGTGGTCCAAAGAGGAAAATCACCAACCCCGAATGCATTCCTTGGGGAGGTATTTATACAAAAAGAGAGTTACAAAATTTCTTGTAGATAAGATATGAAGCAATAACTTCCTTCACCTACTTTGACAAGGGAATAAATGCAGAAATAAATGTAGGAGTAATTGTGGCTGTGCTGGTTGCTTTAACTGATAAGATATTTTTGACTTTTCAACTCAGGAATTCGGCTGGTAGTTCTGTCTTTAACTTGCATTCCTGTGTTGTTGTCTTGATCCTTTCACCTGCTCTTGATTTAGCTTTAATGCGTCCTGATCCTCGCTTGAGCTCCTTCCTCTATATCTGCCACGTGTCTTGCTATTTGACCAAGTGTAAATAGACAGAAAGATCCAAATTACCTAGGTAAAATTTCCAGCATACTCTGCCACCATTGGTCTGTAGGCAACTGATGTCTTCGTATTTTCACAAGTGTTTCATCAGCCTTAGTATACCTGTAAAAGTTAGGCTTAACTTCAAAAAGATTATTTATTTCATGTTCTATATAAAACAAATTTTCTAATTTGTTATATAAACTTTGTCCAGAAGGAGGCCTTGTGTCTTCTGAAGTGTTGGATGATGCTGTGATCTGATTTGTAACATACATGTTTACCCTGTGAGCATACTGTTGATGTGATAACAGTTTTTAATTGCTGGTTAGCAAACTGGGTAGACCCTTCTGCTGCAATATTGTGAACTTCTCTGTGAAGGCATTAATATCCATCTGCATCTCTTGGCACTTCCTTTCCAAAGTCTGTACAAAATTTCTCATTGTTAGCACCTTCTTCACTGTCAAAATGGTGTCTGTCCTGTCCGAGATCTCTAAAGCTACTAGTTGTTCTTTAGTATGAGTATTCAAAAAATGGATGAGCCTATTGGCCTGCTCAAGCATATTTCCCAACGATGCCCTGTCCCTTTGAATTTGCACTTGGGCCCTTTCTATCAATTCAATTTGTTCATAGATTGTTTGAATTGAGTACCATTGGTCAGTAATAGACTGGCCAATATTGGTCCACAAGATCATTTTGATGTCTGCTAGAGGTTTACGTAAGGTGAGTTCCTTTTCCAATGATTTCACGTTGTTCTCCAGGGCCGTTACTTCTCTGGTTTTTTCTGCCACTGTTATTTTTGACTTGTCATAGCTCACCCCTAGTTTGGCTAGTTTTTCTTTTACCTCTTTGAGCTCTGACATTTGAGCTTCCAGCTCTTTGACTGCTTTCATGAATTCATCCATGCCCATGCTGGTATCTAGCCCTGTTATTGCTGTTGAAGCTGAGGTACCTGCTGTTGATGCTGGGATGGTAGGAGGGAATCCTGTTGTACCTATCGGGGGACAAGTGGCACCTGTTGGAGCTGTTTCAGGTGGCTGGGAGGTCGAGTCTCCCTGCTTCTCTTTAATTGCCTTCTCCAATGCTTGCTCTATTTCTGCCAATCTCTCATTCATCCTCATTAGCAGACTTACCATGTCCTCTTCCTCTTTCTGCTATGCAACTTCTGAAGTTTGTGGATGCACTGTAATTGGTAACTTTAATTGCCTTTTGAGGGCTGCAATGTCCTCCTCCTCCTTCTTGATTAGTGCTTTGATGCCCTTGGCATCCTTAGGATAATGCCAAAGCTTAATGATGATTTCTTCTAAGGACCTAATCCGGTTGTCCTTAGCTAAGGAGGAAGCCTTTTCTAATTCTAATTGGGCAGAGGTATTGTGTAATGAATTTTGTAGTTTGTGAGCAAGCAATGTCTTATATGCCAAGGTGGAATACACCATCTCCCCAGTTTGCTTATGTAATTCAATCTGGTCAATTAGGTGAATATCTTTAGAGAAAAATTCCAGATTGGTTCTTATATAATCAGCAGCTGACTGGGGTTGCTGTGTCTTGGGCTTGAAATGGCTGAGGATCATTTTCTTTTTTTGAATATCATAAGCAGCCATTAGCCTTTGTGGATTGGTAGGTACTGTCCTCATCAAATGATTATAAAGTTGCAACCTCAATGGATCATTTCTAGATTTTATATCTGTGAAAGTTTTCTTGATATTTGAGCTTTTCTTGCTTTGACGCTGGTGGATGACACTTCCACGCTATGTTTCCTCTCTAGCTCTTGCTGGAATGAGCTAGCTGAGGTGCCAAGTAATGGAGATGTTTGCTGCTCGGTCCTTTCCTGATCTCTCATGGTGCTTGTGGTATCTTCCACAAATTCCTCCTCAGAATAGGGATTCAACCTCTGCCTCTTATCTCCTGGTTGTTTTGATGGTCCACTGGTAGGGACATCCTCTTCTCTGTCTCTCTTTCTACTCTTTTCCTCATTTTTAGGAGTCTATAGCACAAGGGCTTCTGATGCCTTGGTTTGAGCTGGGGGAGCTTGGCCTTCTCCCTATTCTTTTGTTGTGGTGGGCTGATCAGCCATGGTCTGCTATTCTGTATCCATTACTTCCTTGCCCTTTGCTACTGAACTGGCCTTTCGTGATGCTTGCTGTGAGATCTCAACAAAAGATGTATCACCTCCAATGTGCTGGGGTAGCTTGAAGGGTACCTGTCCAAAAGAGTCCAGGTCAAGTGTTTTTTCAAGCTCTTTCATTTCCTTTACCAATTTCTCTTCTCCAGTTATCTCTTCAAACAATGTGCCCTCTAGCCACTCTTGTTGATTAGCATATTGCTGGATTTCAGGGATTAGATAGTGAACATATGTTGGCAGCTTATTTTTGACTTTCCTATAACTTAGGAAATGATTGGGGTCATATGGTGCCCAATAGAAACTCTGTTTTAGTTTGAGTCTTTGCCCTAGAATCTCATCAGCCTCTTGTTAGGCTTCCCTCTGATTGAAGGTGAAAGGGCCTTGTTGATTTCTTATTTTAAGTTGTGCCTTTTTCTTGGCCTCACAGAAATGAATTACATCTGCTTGGATGAATTGTCTAAAGTATTCCAGGGCAAACAATCACATTGGCACATATTTTGGCAATTTATAGGGGCACAACTCACAGCCATATATCCAGATCACAATGTGATTCTGGTAAAAGTACCAGTCACTTATGCTATAGCTCTTGGAGAGTTGTAGAATTCTCTGCATTTCACCAAAAATTCTATCTGGAGGACTTGTTATCAGTAAATAGGTGGCTGGATATATGAATAGATCAATAAATTCACAATAAGTATAAGGAGAATAGTAAACATGGTGGAAGACTGGGGTCCAGAAGATTACAAACCTTGGCTCTCCCTTGACATCAAATTTTCTTAGGGGAACTTGAAAACCATCTGAATGATAGTAGAGAAACAAATGATATATGTATGATGTGTATTTAAACACTCTTTCTCTGTCCATGCTCATGAATTTCTCATGGATCTTATCAGCTATGAAGGTGGCATAGTCATACCTGACAACAGGGGGCTGTCCTAGAGAAAAGATGGATAAGAGGACCAATGTGGTTTCATCTACATACTCACTGGTTTTGAATCCCACGATGTAGGATATCATGTCAACAATAAACTTTCCTGCTTCATTAAACCATGTGTCCACGTATGGAGGAGGTTCCTAAGGTTGACAATTGGGTTTCATAAATATTTTTCCAATTCTGGTAATCTCTGCACTTGACAATTTGGCACCTTGGTCAAGCATAAATCCCAAGGAAAGAGGAGTCAGTGGCCCAGTTGGTTTGAAATGCAACATCTCATTTATTGATTCAGGGGTGATATAGAATAGAACTGTCCCAGAAGGAGACATCACTGTCCTTTGAGTGGGCTCATAATTGGCATGGCATTGGTGAATGAGGTCAAGAAAAACATTTACACAATGAAGGTAGTACATGGGCATATTGGACTCCCAAATCCCAAAAATGTCAGCTTTATTTCTATGGTTGTTCTTGATCTCACAGAAGGCCTGGAGATGAGATTTGATATCCATTATGTCACTAATCTGGAAATCCTTGTCAGCCAGGGGTAACCATTACAGTTCTTTATGTGGGGCATTGAGAGGGGCCACATTGAGGGCTACTGGAGCAGGGGCTTCCATCTTTATAAGTTCTCTGGTGTTTTTGATTGAAATGTGGGTCTTTACAGTAGCAGTGGGCAAAGTAGAGGCCCTGGGGCTTTTTCCAGAGGATTTGCAAACTAGACTGCTTTGTTTTGACTTTGTTGGGCAGAATTTGAAGCAAAGAATGAAGCTTGGAGGGTTTGTTCTACAAGAAATGAGTAGCAATGGTATCAGGGCCTTTCCTTTGGTAATTACTGATCAAACAGACCTAGAGCTTGGCTTAAATGGGAGAGATTTGCTGAGTGGGGCAGAGTTGGTAGTTTTTATAGCAAAATGTGGGCAAAATAGTAGTTTTAGTGGTCAATTTTGCAGAGGGAAGTCAATTAGGGAGTTTGGGAGCAAGACTAAGGTGAATACCTATTTTTCTCAGCCTGTTGGGTGAATTGTATAGAGAGGTATGCAATGTGTGGGTTTTTTGATGAATAAGTGGTCCTGGTGTGTTTATGTGCAAGCAGCAGGGCAAATTTTAACAATTTTCTAGGTTGCTCGGACAATTTTCACAGTGAAAATTCGAAATTCAGAGGGTTTTTTGCAGGATTATGGTAAATACCTATTTTCACAATGCACCAGAGTTACTTGCTGGTTGGGAGACAATTTTCAGAGTGGGGTGCCGAGCTATGGTGGCCGAGGTGGCAGACTGAAGGTTTTCTGGTGCATTCATCGTCTTATGCATGCAAAATCTCAGTAAAATAATGTAATAACAATTGTAAAAAACAACCAATTTTACGGTATTTTTTAACAAAAATTAGCTTTATGGGCTTTTTGGCACTTTTTGTGATGATGTCATCATGATAGATTTTTTGTCATGTAGCGGGGTACGGAAGGTGATGTGGCAGATGACTTGGCACTGAGGTGGCAACAATGACGTGGAGCTGACGTCAACAGATGACATCAGCGGCGGGGAGTGAGGGCAGTAAGTGGGATTATCACACCTCTTTTGAGGTAGCAGCGATATTGAACGGGGGTGTCGTGATACATGCGGGTGCGCGACCCGTGTCCTCTGTATGACAGCGAAACCACCATTTTCTCGGAACATAACTTTCGGGCGTTGAGGGCATCGCGATATAGTTCTGCACCGTTGGATTCAAGAGCCCCGATCCAACGATCGATGGCAAATGGCAAGCTGCGGGGGTGCGGCACGGGGACCCACCTTAATAATTTGGCGCTGTATAATTTTTTGCGGGGTTTGTAGTGTATTTCCGCTCTGGACTGTGGATGGTTGGTTATTCATATAACCAAAGGTTAAATGAAACCCAAGGTTTTTATGCGTGCTAAGGGTTATTATAAGGTTCCAGGTGAACCTTATAATTCCTGAAAATCTTTATTATATGGCTATATTACCAAGGGTTGGGATATTTGTTTTTTGGGGATTTTTTTATGTATTTTATACAATAGGGGGAGGAAAAAATTTATATAGGAGTTATATAGTAGAGTTAGGAGGTTAATATGAATATGTAGAATGGATATGTATGAACAAAGGCTAAGTTTATAGAGTGGAAACTTAGGCATAGGGGAATGAAAGGATACCAAGCTATGAAGCTTAGGAAACTTGGCCACATGGAATAAAAACTTTTTACACAAGAAATGTGGCTTGTTGTGCCTAGGTGAAAACACAGTTTCACTTAGTTTTTTCTATGAAATGAAGTGGACTAAAGTTAATGAGCAGATCTCATTGTCCTTGGGGAGAATGTTAGTAAGTGTTTCATGGAAAAATGGGGAGGGAAATTAGTCATGCTCCATTTGTTTTGTAACCACCTTGCCATGGCACCTTATGATTTTTATGAGATGAAACTTGTTTGAAAGGAGCAAATTGGTCATAGACCTGCTCCTCCCACATCAAAAACTGCCTACCCAGCCTAGTACACCTGACATTTTTTCTTCATTTTCATTGGGTGCATTTGAACTAGCAACCCCCGATTCTTCTCTTTTCTTTTAGCTGCCCCCCTATCTAAGTCTACCCTTATCTCTTCCAGGGCTCAGATTAAGCTGTTGAGACCCTTTGCTTCTCTACCTAACTACTTGTCTGCCAAGCTTGAGCTGTTTGTATAGAACTTTATTCTCTATCCTAAGACAAGTAAATTCAAACATGATCTAGCCAGGATTAGACTGTCTGGTTATTCATCAACTGTGGTAAGAGTCACCCACCAGTATATTGTGAAATTCTACAAAATATGGAACTTGCAGCATGGAAAGAATGAACATATTTGGCACTTCTTCAGTCAATCATGAAAAATGAAACCTATTGGTATAGGAAGCTAACATAATCAATGAGAGGAGGAGCAGTTGCACAAAATACTGAACTGATAGCTAAAGACAAGGGTGATCAAATTGACTCATCCTTAATATGAAGTAAACTAATTCATTACATGCCACTTAGGCCATTCATCTGATGTATTTACCCTAGGTAACAAAACCACTCTTTAATTACATCATCATTATGACATCAGTGAAAAATCAAAATCCCACAGGTGAAAAGTATTTTCTGAGAGAAACAGTGAAAAATTTCGCTGCCTATCAAATGCGCAGTGCCTGAAGGAAGTGCGCAGTTCCATCTTCAAGGTGAGTTTTGACTGCCTTTCTGGTGTCCCAATCTAGCTCAGGATAGCTCATTTGAAAGCGTATCCTGTATAGTTTCCAAAAATGCCCCTATTTTCCAAATTGAATTTGATTTTCCCCTCCAAAACTATAATCTCCCAAGACTTCTCAAATGCACAATGCCTGGCTCAGAAAATAGGCAGAAACACGATTGTTAGGTGGTTTTTTGCCTTTTCCACCTAGTAGTTTTAACTTTCAAATATGGAAATGTAGAAATTTTGAATAATTTAACACATATTCAACAGAGATTATCCTGATCATGTACTATTGCGGAAAACATACACAATACATAAGCTCCTCTACGTTGATCATCAATATAGCAGCATCAATAACAATAAAACATCAAGAGCATTCACACATTAACACAGTATGTATCCCGGGGAAAGCATCTCGCTAAAAACCCCAACTATCTGTATATTAATGATTGAGTCATGTAACATTAAACAGCATAATACTTCTCACAAGTATCTCCACCTCTGTTACACACAATACAGCTCAGATCTGAATCAATCACTGGCTCAAATCTCCTTCGCTGCTTGCCTGCCTCCGCTGCTCAATACCTGCTCAAGAACTGATGATAATTCCAAGGCAACCACATATTTACTTGGCAAAATCACGTGAGCACAAGCTACAATGTGGGAAAATACGTGAGCAAACTCATTGGCATACTCAATCCCTTGATTGTGCAAGATATGATGCACAACTATAGTCACAACTGATAGCAATCTGATTCTCTAACACCTGTCCCTGCTGAACTGAACATGCACTGACATGCAACTGAGTTAACTGAAGTATTCATTAGTTGTATTATGAGTTAATAACTTGTGAATTAATTAATAACTAATTCACCCAACTCATCTCTAGTCTATTTGCCAGTTAGACTAAATACAACCAGTTTAACAAAGATAAACTGAACACAACTCCATCAACTGCACCTCCAGTCCACTAAACTCAACTCACTTGAGTTCTAACTGAAGTCCTGCATGCAAATATTAGTCATCCCATAGGTAACCACGTATTTCCTTCTCGGATCTGCATGTACCACATCCGTAGCTCATCCTGAAGTGCTCCAAGAGAATAAGACAAAGTTTATAGTCTAAATATTATTATGAGCTAATAATATTTGACTGTTCTATATTTAGACTGAGCAGTCACTCCGCTGTGATCTAAAAATAGAAGTCCATCTATTTTTCCAAACTTGATCAATTATCCATAAACAACAACCTACAATCCATAGACATGATCCATATGTCTAAAAATAGACATAGTCTAAAAATAGACTTGCGCCAAAAATAGCCTGCGGGCCCACTTAGTGAAGGCGACTCTTTTCACTAAGCTCCATCATCTTGTGCAATCTCAACACTCCCTCTCGACAAGATATGGATTATCAGCAACCCCTATCCTGCCTCGGTGGAACTCGAATTTGCTCCTGGTGAGAGCCTTCGTCAGAATATCAGCATCCTGATCCTCCGTTGGAATGTACGAAAGTAACATGATCCTCCGCTGCACACAATCTCTGATATGATGGTACCTGATGCCCTTGCTGCCATATACTTGGCGGCCTCTTGAGCTCCCTTCCCAATCTGCATCCATGAAGCCACATAGCTTCACCTCATCCAATCCATATCCCGATGTGCCTCTCTTGAGCCTGCACACATGCGACTCCACCAACTACTGGTAACCAGTGGCATCCACTACCTCCGCTGAAGTAGCAGCCTCCTTCCTCCAACCTCTAGGAAAGAACGCAATCTTCACATCCAACTGATGAATGTGCCATCCCATCTGCGCTGAGAGAGAAAGAATCGTCTGTATGGAAGAATACCTTGCGACAGGTGCAAAGGTCTCCTCATAATTGATCCCCTCTATCTGTGAAAAGCCTCAGGCAACAAATATTGCCTTGTACTTCTCCACACTCCCGTCAGCTGCCTGCTTAACTTTGTAGCTCCATCTTGAACCCACCACTGATTTCCCTTCTGGTCGAGGAACAATATCCCATGCACTGTTTCTGACAATAGAATCATACTCTTCCACCATGGCGTCTACCCATGCGGGATCCTCCACAGCTTCCTCGAAAGAGGATGGCTCAGTCAGAACACACTTGCTCATAAGAGCCATGTATCCAATGTACCGATCAGGTGACTGTCTCTGCCTGCGTTGGGTTGTAGGTGGTCCTACAACTTTCTCTGCATCTTGAGCCAGTCGCTCAACTTCTGTGAAGCGCTTTCGCCCTCTGATGGTTGGCGCTGCATGAGTGGTCTCTTCCACTCCATGAACCTCGTCCTGTGGCTGATCCACGTCCTGAAGCTCATCCTTAGGAACTAATAGCTCCTCATCTGCATGCAAGTGTATCTCCCTCTCAAGCGAACACTTCATAGCTTTCTCCTCCTGAAATTTTATATCCCGTCGCACAACAGTTTTACCACTGTCTGGCAAATACACCGATAGTTGTGGGGCGTATCAGTGTACCCCACAAATATCCCAACCTCTGCAGTCGGATCCAACTTCTTTCTGGCATCCTTCGTCACATGCATGTAAACGTTAGCACCAAAAATCCTCAAATGAGAAAGATCAGGCTTCTTACCAGAATAAGTCTCCTCAGGTGTACTCATGCCAAGTATCCTACAAGGACAATGGTTCTGCACATAAACTGCTGTATTGCATGCTTCCGCCCACAAGTGAAGGGGTAGGCCCTGATCATGCAACATTGCCCATGCAGCACCCACAATCGTTCTGTTCTTCCGCTCAGCTACCCCGTTCTGCTGTGGGTTATGGGAAGCTATGAGCTCTCTACGAATCCCTTCTGCCTTGCAGAAATCCTTGAACTCGTCCGAGATGTATTCACCACCATTATCGCTCCTAAGAGCCTTCACCTTCTTCCCCGACTCCTTCTCGACCAGTGCTTTGAATTCACAGAACTTTGAATATGTCTCGCTCTTTTTCTGCATGAAGAAGATCCAACACTTACGAGAGAAATCATCAACAAAAATCACATAATACCTGTGTTTTGTTGTCGAAGCAACTGAGAAAGGTCCACACACGTCTGTGTGAATTCTCTCAATGATCGTCGTGGCGCGACTATCCTTATCGTGAAAGGTGGCTTTCACAAACTTCCCCAAAGTACACCCCT
>APFE031140176.1:0-32351 GCA_000404065.3 Pinus taeda
CCTCCTCCTCCTCCTCCACCACCTCCTCTCCACTAATCTCCTTTAACACCTTTTTCTCTGCTTCCACCTCTTCCTCCACCTCCTCCGCCTCTGTCTCCTCCAACACCTCTACCTCTTCCTCCACCTCCTCCTCCTCCTCCTCCACATTTGCCTCCTCCTCCAACTCCTACTCCTTCTCCTCCTCCTCGTGCTCCTCCTCAACCTCCTCCACCTTCTCCACCTCATCTACTCCTCCTCCTTTGTTTCCTCCTCCTCTTTCTCCACCCTCACATCCTCCTCCTTATCCAACTCCACCTCCACCACCTCCAACTCCTCCACCACCACCTCTTCCCCCACCTCCTTTACCACCTATGTCTTTGCTTCCACCTCCTCCTCCACCTCCTCTGCCTCCATCTCCTCCACCACCTCTACCCCTTCATCCACCTCCTCCTCCACCTCTTGCTCCTCCTCCTCCACCTCTATCTCCTCCTCCTCCTCCTTCTCTACCTCTTCCTCCTCATCCACCACCAACTACAACTACACCTCCACCACCCACTCCTCCTACTCCTACTGCTTCTCCTCCACCTCATCTCCTCCTACTCCTCCTATGTTTCCTCCTCCTCCTACTTCACCTAAAACTCCATCTCCACCTTCACCTTCTCGTCCACCTCATATTGCACCTCCACCTTCACCTCCTTTCCTACTCGTCCTCCAACTTCACGTCCACGTCCACCTCCACATCCACCTCCTCCTCCTCCACCTCCACCTCCACCTATACCTCTACCACCTCCTACTTCATCACCACCACCACATCGACCCCCTCATCCACCTCCTTCGTCCTCCTCCACCTCGACCTCCTTCGCCCTCCTCCACCTCCACCTGCACCTCCTCAACCTCCAAGTCCTCCTCTTCTTCCTCCTCTGCCTCCTCCTCAATCTCCACGTCCACCTCCTCCTAAAGCAACACCTCCTCCTCCTCCTCCTTCTGCTCCTCCACCTCCACATCCTCTACCACCTCAAACTCCGCCTGCTCTTGCTCCTCCTTCTCCACCACCACCTTTGCCTTTGCATGCTCATCCTCCTCCTCCACCTCCACCACCTCCAACTCCACCTCCTCCACCTCCACCTCCATCTCAACCAACATCACTATGTCCTCCCCCTCCTCCTCCTCCTCCTTTACCACCTCCTCCTCCAAATCCACCTCTTCCACCTCCACCTCCATCTCCACTAACATCAGCACCACCCTCCTCCTCCTCCTCCTCCTTGACCACCTCCTCCTTGACCACAACTTCCACCTCCACATCCACAACAACCTACACCTCCACCTCCACCACCTCCTCCTCCTCCTACTCCATATCCACCTCCACCACATCTACCTCCTTCTCCTCCTCCTTCACCTACTCTTCCTCCACCTCCACCTCCTCCACCACCTCTGCCTTTGGCTACACCCATTAAACCACCTCCACCTCTGCCTCCTCCTCCTCCTCCACCACCACCTCCACCTCCACCTCTTCCTCCACCACCTCCATGTCAACCGCTTCTACCTTATCCTCCTCCTCCACCTACTCTTCCTCCACCTACACCTCGTCCACCACCTTTGCCTCAACCTCCTCCACCACCTCCACCTCTGCATCCATCACCTCCTCCTCCATCACCTCCACCTCTGCCTCCTCCTCCACCACCTCCAAAAACACCTCCTCCGCCTCTACCCTCTCCTTGTCTCCCTCCACCTCCACCACCTCTACCTTCTCCACCACCTCGTCCCCGTCCTCGTTGTCATCCTCCTCCACCTCCACCACCTCCACCACCTCAACCTCCGCCTCCGCGTCCTCCACCTCCACCTCCACCTCCACCTCCGCCTATGCCTGCACCTCCTCCTCCTCCTACTCCACCATCACCACCACCTCGACCTCCTCCTCCTTCCCCACCACCTCCTCCTCCACCAATAACACCGCCTCCTCCTCTTCCTTCTCCTCCTCTTCATTCTCCTCCTCATCCTCTTCCTCCTCCATCACCACCTCCTCCACCTCCTCCTTAACCTCCTTTGCATTTTCTTCCTTCTCCTGCTCCTCCTTCTCCTCCACATTAACCAACACCACCTCTGCTTCAATCTCATCCTCCTCGCCATCCACCTCGACCTCTGCCTCCACAAGAAACTTATAAAAAAAAATTGCACATCATTCCATTCACTTTATTTATAATACTTATGGACTAATTCTTCACTGCGATAATTCAAATATCAGTACAGACATGATAATATAACAAATATTACGTATAAAAATTTGCAATATGAATAAGTAATTATGAGAACAACAATTTAATTAATATGATTTAATTTAGTCTCTCGTTTAAGTTAAATATAACTTTCAGAATTTCACTAACAAAGTTATGATAAAGGTAATAAAAATTATTTGTGATGACTTATGGTTTTCAATATCAAATTTGTAAGAGTTGTGAACATCCAATGTGAACACCCAATAATTGGAGTGCAATGTACTTTAACACGACAACATTATCTTTTTTTAAGAAAAAAATGATTAATTAATTTTCACATATTTAGTGTGACGCTCTTCCATCAAAGATACATTTCGAACACACGACCATCATATCATATATTCAGTCTCACGAAAATCATCACAGATTGACGTGAAATCCGACCAGAACAATGAGGAAACTGCTATGAAGGAAACGGGTCGAACACACGACCTTCAAAGATATACATTTCGAACACACGACCATCATATCATATATTCAGTCTCACTAAAATCATCACAGATTGACGTGAAATCCGACCAGAACAATGAGGAAACCGGTATGAAGGAAACGGGTCGAATTCAAGAAGACAGTTCATAAATGGAAAAAGTTATTTAGAAAGTAGAATATTAAATTCACTGACCGCCCGAAAAAGCGAAAGTCATCTAAATTTAAAAACAAAATATTAATTACATTCAACTCCACAAAGAAGGAAAATTGGTAAATTAAAAAAAGGCAAATTGATAAATTAAAAAAATACAGACCAAAATAATTAACGTTTAAATTTTAAAGAAACGCAAAGTAAAAGACACAAAGTTAAATCTAAAAAAATTCTCAATTTCTTTTGATGTAAAAGATGGGCAATTTCAAAGTCAAAAAACGAAACAATTGATATTAAATTAAAAAATTAAAAATTAAATTTTAAACTAATATTTATTTTTTTTAAAGTAAAAAATGGGTCGTTTCAAAATTAGAAAGGCATACTATTTAATTGTTTTTGCGGTAAGAAGACCAAATTTCAAAGTCAAAAAAGTAATGGTGAAATTTATAAATACAATGTGTAAATAACTTTCTTCAAACTGCACATAATATGCACAAACTTAATGCTTAAATCTGAAATGTCAATCTTTATCTAGCTGACTCACACTGCCCGAACTTGTTTGAATTCATACAATAAGTGAAAAGTGGTGAAAGTAATTATACATATTTTTTTGCTTAATAACATTTCTCATTAATAAAATAATTTTTTTAACTAATAAATAAAATCATATAGATTAATAATCATCTTCGTTCAACTCATATGCATTAATAATCCTCCTCATTAGTAATTAAAAAATAATTAATTTATATTTTTTTCTAAATAATTTTAGGTTGGAAAATTTGAATGATAAATATATAGATATAATATCTTTTTCAAACTTTGAGCTAACCTATTTTTTTCAATATTTCTAAGAGTATTGCAAAACAACGAGGGAAATCATAAGGAAACACACACTGGTTTTACCAGTAATATTTTGATCTATAAAAATATACATTAATATATGTATCTATAAATTCACTAATTATAATGAACTGATTATTAGATATTTCTATATATTGCACTATATGTTAAACCCCGCAAAATTGTTCCCCTTATTTAATGTAACATTTGACCACTTTGACCACTAAAATATCTGATACAATATGTTCCACTTGACCAAAAACCATTATGAATGTCAAAACACTAATATGACCCACTTATACTCTTAGATAATTAAAAACCCTTCCATAATGCAACCTCTAACCATTATTACTATTAAAAAACAATGACATTGATCACTTGATAATTCTTAAGGGACTAAATCTAAAATTAATCAAATCATAGTGCACTATGATATTTAAAACACAATGAATTCTAGAAACTATGACCCCTAGTACACTTCATGATCATGACATTGTAATTCTTGAAATTTTACAACACACATCAATTTTAATGTCTACCACATTAACTATAGCATTAAAACTATATCTTTTATGTACTTCAAGTGCCATAACATAGTGACAAAGTTGAACGAAGTGTATCTCCAAATTCAATCCCATAAGAAAGGAATATAATAAATGTTCTGCATTTTGGAGATGATATTTTGATTATCGATATTGATCCAAAAGTCACCCTTCGTGAGCCAACACATGGTAGTGGTTTTGATTATCGATATTGACACAAAAAGCACTTTTAGTGAGTTGACATATGGTAATGATCTTCACGAGTACTCACACTTCACCTATTAGATGTTACAATGATGGTGAATATTTTGTAGATCATTTAAAGTCTTAATGTTGGTGTTTGAAGTTCATTTCAACTATTATTCCTTCCATCAATTAGTATTAATCAAATATAGATATGTTTTTTTCTATATTTAGTTATATGTATTTCAAAATTATAAAACTTCTAAATTTCTAATTTGTGAATTTCTATACGGTTTTTTCCTATTTGCACTATTCAATGCAATACGAATAATAAATATTCTTTATTCGGTTTCCATTTATTCATGTTTATATTATTGTGTTAAATATATGTATTATTAAATTTAGTTTTTAATATCTCATTTCTTATTTCTTATTTCTAAATTTTTACTAATGAAAGAGAGTCATTTTGTAGAAATAGGGAGAGTCTATAACATTAAACTAACTACTCTACAATAAATTGGTCAAATAATCATGACCGAAAATGAATCATTATGAATGTGAAAATGAATCATTATGAATGTGAAAATTCTAACAAGTCCATTTCGTTCCCCTCTTTACTAATTTGGCTAGACATGAAACAAACTTCACTAGTTAGTCCTTTGGAAATCTCTAAAAATGTTCTAATAGATGGAGAGTACCTCAACACATACAACAAATGTTTCCTCCCTCATCCCACATTTAATTGTCCCTACAAATAATTGATGTTTGGTATGTTAACTCTTTAGATGTAGACCAACAAGAGATTTTGTATCAGCCTACAACTAACCATATATATATATATATATATATACATATATATATATATAATATAATATATATATATATATTATATATACAACATATGACAGTTAATAATCTAACAATATTCCCAATTCCACCACAAGATCGAGAAGAACAAGGGGATATACTTAGTACCTGTGACATAATATCATAAGAATATTAAAGAAAAGACTCAAAGAGTTGGAAAACAAAATGGATGTAAACATATACAATAAATGGGAATGAGATTTTTCTAGGTGTTCAACTACAAGATCCACAACAACAATAGAATCTACACTCAATTTCATGATTTTTTTTTTTTTAGAATACCCTATAAAGGGTAGAAAAGGAAAGAAGCCTACAAAATTTGAACAATTTCTAGAATAATCTATTAGGCCTGATGTCTTGTAGTTTCTTGGACATGGAAAATATGTATTCATTGAAAAATTAATATAGAAAATGATTGTAGTTCAAAAAACATAAGAACATAAAAAATCGACTCTAGAATAACTCAACATAGAGAGAAGCTCATCATAAGCATACAACCAGGGATAGTCAACTGATCCCAACATGAAAAGAAAAAAAAATATCGACTTGAATTGTGATTCACCCCGTGTTACTATGATAACAATTATAGAAGAAAATGATGGTCAACATAAAACCCGATCCGGACAGACTGATATTTATGAAGTTTCATCCAAGCATTCTAGGTTTGATGATATATTATGTTGGATAGTAACAATATTCAACTATAAAGAGAACAACAAGAAATGGATATTTGGTAGGAATGTTATAACTTTTAAATAGAACAACATAATATAAACATTCCAATAAGAATTCATGATCCACCTTTTGCAGCCCAAGAATTAGTACATAAGTTGGTCGACCACACGTTATATATGCGTAGAAATATGCTAATCACCATAGTTATAAGGTAATTATTAGGTTGATGGAAGATATTTAAACCCCCATGGAATATGTTGGAACATTCATAGTAATATTGACATATTTCACCGCTAAAATTTTCCACTAAGATTTTTTGTTGTTGTTGAAATATGCATGCAATTAAATTTTTTTTTTATATAATAACACGAATATAAATTGTAAATAAAGTTATAATTTAGTTAATTTCTATTGTTTCTGCAATCTATGAAATGTGATAGGAATAATTGGGTGCCCATTTTGATGGTTACCTTGGATTGAATTTTCTTTGTATTTCAATCAATTTAATTTATATGACTTCCCTAGTTTGTCTTAATTCAATGTTAATATTTTCTTTTAACTTAAGTTGGAAATAATTTCCAAAATAGGTATGCCTATACTTATGCTATAGTAAGAATATACATTCCATAGTTATAATTTAATTATTAGGTTCATCGTAGATATTTAAACACCATGGAATATGTTGGAATATATTGGTAACTTTGACATATCAATGATATACCCTATTAATTAAATTATCTCAAATTAATTAATTCAAGAAAATGGCATATCAACACATCATATTGGGAATTTGGTATTTCTAAATCATGGTAATGTAAGAAGAAATGTTTCTGTAATAATAGTGGGGTGAATGTGCATGGAAAAACATATTTGTATATATTATATATTTTTATATATTATATAACTCCAATAATAATAATAAAGATATAGTTTAGTCAACTTTTATGAATTTTTTAGTCTGGTTAACGCAATATATATAATAGGGTTAGTGTTTTGCTTCTTATCATAGATTGATGGATATAGAAATTTTCAATCCATTTAATTATATGGTCACAATAGTTATAATAAAACCAATAAATCATTTCATAGTCAATATATTCTATATATAATATATTTTAAATTATTTTTGAAACAATTTTTTTTAATTAAATTGAGAGTGAATAGAGATCATAACAACATTTTAAATAAATATCAACCTTATATTAATGTCTGATATTAAAAATATTAATTATTTGTTATTGAATCTCTAGCATCAACCTGTTGACTATTGGTAATTAAATTAAAATTATAGAAATCCTATTATAAGGTATACACATTATCAACATAACAAAATGAAGGAATCATAAATATGTTTCCACAAATTTATTTACATGTATTTTAGATTTGTAAATTATGTATTCCCATTTTTTCTAATCACTTATATTATATATATATATATATATATATATATATATATATATATATATATATATATATATATATAAATATATATATATATATGATTTTTTAATATTTGTTCTTGTTTTGGTGCTTTGTATTGAAATCTAAGGCGTTGTTGATTCAATGGAATGGCTTTCACTGACTTCCAGTGTACAATGTACAGTCTATGAGATCTTTTTTTATTAAAACTATGCAAATCTCGAATGCATTCCCATTTATTTCCTTAGGAAGGGAATTTAAAGGATACAAAGCAAAATATATTGAAACCATTTATACACATATTAATGTTTCTCTAACGTCATTGTCCATGAAAATCCCCCTTCGAATGAGTGCAAGATATGCAAGGCACTTTCCACGTGACTTTGAAGAGAATTATATTACAATATAAAAACATATTTTTTTTATGGTTATTGATAAATTAATAAATATATTTTGGGAAAAAAATTAAAACATATGGAAATCTAATAAAATAGATATACACTCAATAGGAAAGGTAATACTTTTCATTAAGAAGAATATAATGGTTCAACAACACACATTGTTTAGGAGATGTAACACCTACATCACCTCCTATTGCAACTCTTCTACTAAAAATGTTCATATTTTTATTATCTATGTACAATGGAAAATTCCTTCACTTTTGGTTGTGATCAATAGAAGCCATGAAGGTGAAATAAACTTCGACATGCATAAAAAAATTAACAAAATAAAAGAAGCATCCATTCTTTCTTTCACTAAATTGTAATAAAATTACATTTAGGCATCTTAAATTGTCTTTCATAATTTCAAAGAAAAAATATCAGGAGATGCACACACCCTTCGTATTGATGATTTTCATCAGTACTATGTAACAAAGGCTCACAACATGCAAACATTAAATGACCCACAACTTTATTCCTTGTTAGTTATTCCCCATATGTTAGTTTTATTCAAAAATGTCCTGTGTTATTCGTCTCTTTTACTCACTTAATTCTTTTATATATTTTCCACAACTGCGCCATGTGTTTTTGTTTCTTCTCGACGGGTTCTCTCTAGTAGCAAAGAATTTCAAGGATGTAAATTTATTTTAAAGCTTATGAACCTTGTCTAAAATTAGTACTCGCTAATATGTATAATGTAAAATGTTTAATGATATTTTCATAAAAATATTGAGATTTCTAATGATTTTTAATCAAAATAATTTTAAAGTATAAAATTTGAGCAAATAAATTAAAAAAATGTGTCAAAATTGACAACTATTTTTTACTTTTTATTTTTAAAAACCATAGAATATTAACCCACTCTAAATATTCAACCCAAAAAAATTCTCTATTACATGGAAAGTTATCTGGCTTATTTACATTGGAACATTGCTTATTCTACCAAGAGCTCATAGACTATCCATCAATATTATCTCATTTTTTGTTCTACTTAGTCATGCCCCTTCCTCTTCAAGGGTGACTTAATTCTCAAGGAATGCGAACTCACCACGTTTCCTTTGTTATACCTAACTACTTTAAGCATTAAATATGTTAATTGAGTACCCTACTAAATATATGTGGGATTTTCCACTTCCTTATTTGTATGGGTCTATAGCTATGCATAATAATTTCTAAATTCTTATTTATCTCATATTATTGTTGGGATAAATTTCTCGTTGTTCACATTCGCTAGAAAGGCCCCTTTATTCATGTAGAAAATTTGGACATATATATTTTAATTTGTGTGGTCATATGCCTTCTCCTTATGATAATTAAAATAAATGTACGAAGAATTGTGTTGTTGATTACACTGGATTGTCTTGGGTGTACTTATTGGAAAGTAAATCTCAAGCTTTCAAAACTTTCAAGGATTTTCATGTATGGATTGGATATGGAGTATAATCACATATTTTCTCTCTTAATACTTTTAATGGAAGACAATGTACTCTAATGAATATGAAAAATATCTCTACAAGCATGGGATTCAATATGAGGGAATAGTTCCATACAATTCTCAACAAATCTACGTAGTTGAAAGAATGCAATTACTATATTGAATATAGTTTTCTCAATGAGGTTTTTGAAAAAAATAACATTTATGTTTGGGGATGATGTGATTTTATGTGCTTTGTATGTGAAAAACTTTTGTGCATCTCACGATCTTAGAAAAAGACTCCTTGTAAAATGTGGTATGGATAAAATCCTTCAGTAAGCCATCACAAGGTCTTTGGTTCCTCTACATTCACTTATGTTTGTTATAGTATAGACATTCTTGCATATCAGGTATATTATTGTAAGTTTTGACTTCTAAGTTTGTGGTTGTAATGTATCATACATTGGTTATGGTTCCCTCAAAGCATTTCAGCATAATTTCTATTTTTCTTAATGATTTCAAAATGAACTACCCTTCATACATGGAGTTGCTTCCAATATTATACAATCTTTCCAAAATTTTCACTCTATGATTAAACTGTAACTCAATTCTCATCTCGATATAATTTTTCTTTGTACAAGAATATATGTACAATACTAATGTTATTCCCTTTACAACAAAGTATCGAATTGAAGGAAGTCATCTATTTTACTAAGGTTAGACTCTACTTATCTCAAAGCCCTCTATAACATTCTTTGCTTAATTAATTTAGAGTGATTCCCATCCAAACTAAGGAATTCCTTTATTCTGTGTGTAGGTTAGTCTATGATCAACTTGGGTTATCTTGTGACATTGCTTTGGGGTCAAAATTCATGTAAGTTTTTTCATATACGCTTTGTCCTACTTATCCAATGCTTCTTTTCTACAGGTTTTCAATTTCATTTCCAATTTTCTCTTGATGATGGCCACAAGGAAATTTAATGTTTTCCAAGTTTAAATAAAACCCATATCTATCTAGGGCTTTTCCAAAAAGGCCTGACACTCAAAACAATGCATGTATATCGATTTAAATTCAAGGGATTTACCCTCTCTTTGTTAATGAGAATATTTAACTATGAGAAAATAGTTTTGGCCATCTTATAGCCCCACCAATATAAATATGTCATTTTCTTCATAAGAACAATTTATAAAATCTATTTACTTGTTATTGTGTGTAATGAAGTGATTCCATCAAAAGTTTACAATACTATAATATTTGTTCTATTTATATTCTATGAGTACACATTAGATATTCATGTCAACTCTATATATTTTGCTTCTGCATAATGATTGTATATAATTTACTATTACTATCACTTTCTTTGAAGAAGAGAATATGCAAATTAGGAAAGAGGAGTGTTGAACCCTTGTCATGGGAGTTTGAGAAGGTTGTCCTTTAGGCCCTATTATTACTTTACCCAAGGTTGCTTGTTCCATGGCCAATTGATATGATTGCAATCCTTTGACCTATAACAAGCTAAAATAGGTATACATTTATTTTTCCACAAGTTAAACTATGTATAAATATATTTTTCTTACCTGCAATAGTTATTTTCTGTAGTATCTTACAACAAACTATCTTTTTAGTGGTGAATAAGGGTTAATGTGCCTGTTTATATATTTATCCATCCAAACAAGCTTGTTTAATTTTTTATATAATATCCATATTTTACACATTCAAGTGTATTATTTCTTTGTGCATGTTTATATATTTATCCATCCAAACACACTTATTTAATTTATTATATAATCTCCTTTTGCGTCTTTGCACACATTCAAGTGTATTCTTTTTTAGAATATAATTATCTAAGATTTTCTTGTTGAAATAAATTGAAGGCTATTGCATTCCTCAAAAAAATAACTATGTTTCTAAGTAGTTCCCCCAAATCTCTAACTAATACTTCCCAGGAGAACATATAGTAGTACGTTTCAAATTTACATTTCCTTGACCCTTAGAAACATCTTGCTACTTTGGGGGTATGAGTACAATCACTCTTTCCCAATATACCTTTATATTTTATCCAACCCCTTTTATCTCCAATAATCCTTTTAAGTGAGTTTCACCCATGACATTTGTATATTGTGTCATGTGTTTTCTTGGTAGTTTGCAAAACCAACAATTCAACTCTAGCAAAAATGAGAACCCTTTTTATTAAAGCCTTTAATAGTTTTTCAAGAATCATAACAGAAAAAGCCAAATTTTCTTTTATATTAATAAAAATAAATATTTGCACTGTCATATGCCACATCACTTGAACCAGTTTGACATGTTAGGGGCATATTCAATTAAAAAGGTCATAATATAAATCTACCAAGGCACGCTTAGCATGTTTAAAAGATAAATTTTTATATTTTTTAAAAGAAATTTATGTTTCCTTTGAAAAACAATTTATTAAATTAAACACAAATATAAATCTAACCATAAAAATTCAACTCCAGATTTATATTTTTGAAATAGATTTTGATTAAAATATTTGTAAACAAATTAAATTCAACATAAGTGAGTTAAAATACAAGATTCAACTTTTTCCTCTTTTTCTTCTGATATTATGTATGCGTAAACTCATTACACAAAAAGGAAAAAAAGAACACAAGAAATAAATCCATACTAGAAAACAAAAAACAAATTTTAAAATACTATCCTTATAAAACATCAATTTCTAGCTAATTGATTTCTAAAGTACATAACTTCTTGCAAATTATGATAAATGTTTTGTGGTATATGTTTTTAAATGTATTGAGTAGTTGTGCTTGCAAAATGTTTATCATCATAATCATTTGTGATGTTATAGTTATTTTTATTATCGAAATATATATTAATTAATAGACGTGATGATCATTTGTAGAAATAAATGGGATTCTATTAAATTGTATATCAATTTGCACATAAATTTTCACATAAAATAAGTTAATACCCAAATTCATTTAGTTTAAAGTGTAATTGTTACATACAATCTTTATGTATGGGCAAAACCATTATATATGTGCAAACACAAACATATACACAAAATAAACTCTAGTCACAAACATTTGAAATTCTATCATAAAACATAAAATTGTAATTAATTATAACAATATATTAATTAAAAATAATTTTGATTTTAAAATACACACATTGAATATTGGTGGTTACAAAAAAAATACAATTTCATTCATGATGTCATGGTCATTTACAAAAATAAGTGAACTTTTACTATATTGTGTATAGATAAGCTATGCAAGCATTCAATACATTTGAAGTGTAATTCTTGCATTTGATCATATAAGTTATTTGTATGAAGTTATTCTAATAAATGTTTTTTTGTGTTCAATAATTTATAGACATACAAACACAAACAAACAAACCGATAATTACATAAAATAAAAATACAAACATCTAAATTATACCATCATAAAACATGGATTTGTAACTAATTATCAATATATGTTGATAAAAAATACTTCTCAAAGATTAATTGACTAGTAATACTTACAAAAATCCATAGTCATTCATCATGTTATGGTCATTTGCAAAAATAAATGAAATTTTATTAAACTAAATGCTAATTTGAACATATATATTTAATACACATTCAATTAATTGGGATTGTAATTCTTGCATATAATATTTTACGTGTAAAATCATCATAAAGGTATCAAGTCAATAGGCAATTTGGGAAATGAGATTCCATATGGGATATTCTAATGAAAGCCTTTCTTGTGTTCTAAAATTATACACAAACTAGGGCATAAACAAACAAAAACATACATTTCATAAAATAAAAACACAAACATTTAAAATTCTATAATCATAAAACATCAACCTGTAAGTAATTATAAAAATCATATTAATTAAAAACACTTATAAATAATATTGTGCATTGAATATTGGTGCTTACAAAACTTCAAATTCATTCATGATGTTGAAAAAATAAGATTTTATTAAATTAAAGAACAAATTAAAGATTAATAAGTTAATATACAGATTCTACTCATTCTAAAAGTAAATATTGTCTATGATATTACATGTGTAAAAATATTATACAAAAACAAACAACCAAACGTGCAACAGAAAAATACATAGCATAAAATAAAATCACATACATTTAAAACTCTATCATGAGAAAACATCAATTTGTAAATTATTTTTTTAAGTTTATGTTTATTTTGTTTGCATTTATCATCATCATTAGGGCTATTTGATATATTTTTAATTTTACATTGAATGATTGTGGTTAAAAAAATATTCATGATCATAGTCACCTCTGATGTTGTGATTATTTTTATTTGTTGAAAAGTATATCTCGATTAAAATCAATCATGAAAACTTGTGATTTTCAAACATACAAAAAATGGTGATGATTCTTACAAGGAAAATTCATAGTCATTGTTACTTGTGATATTGTCACGGTCATTTGTATCTTAAAAATATTTGTGAAAATTCTCTTTTATACTAAATAGATTTAAAAAGTTATAAACTCCATCCATTGTGTACCATAAAAAAATAATTAGCTAATACACTAATTATGAACTTACAATGATTGAATTAAATAAAAAAATTGATTAAAATGTAAGATAATAATATATTAATGAAATAATCAAATTAAAGATTGACAACGAAACTGTGTTAAGAGGACGAGCTTGGTGTGATGGCTAGGGTTTCTCAGTCTTTTCGCTTTCCTTACTTGGTCAGGTTTCTTCAGACATCAAATCCACCTTCTGTGTCATCACTAGGGCACAATCTCACTTCTCACAGGTCTGATAAAGAAGTTTTTGAATGGAGTGAATATTGGTTTCGGTCACCTATGCGGGGATGGAGACTGATAGCCTAGGTCATCGATAGTATCATTCACCAGGATGTTGTGTACAGTATATTCTCACCCCGTATGTACATGATGTCATAGAAGGAAGTGAAGGGTGTCACTTTCATGAGTTGGGAATGGACCTATGTAGGATTAAGGCGACTCTGGAGCAGAAATATTATAACTGTTTGCTCTTAGTCACAAGAGAAATATCAGTCAAATCTGAAGGAAACAATTTGGCTACAGAAATGAATCTTCCACCTCAAACACTTCATTTTATAGATCTATCGTTAAATATCCCGAACCTGGATATTCTCAATCCCTTGAGCACAATAGGTTGTCAAAATGGAGTAGTAGCATTAGCTCTAGAGAGTTTGCTTCCCTTTTTGCTAGATCAGAATTTTCCTCCATTAAAGTGGGTGGGTTCAGTGGTTTTACCATCACTTATGAAGTCAATACTGCCATAGAAACCCCTCTCACTCTTTGCAGCTCAACTCTTATCCATTGATTCAACTTTAGATCTTTGTGACTCACAATTATGGCCTCTCAATCTGGTAGCCTTCCATTTTTTTTTATAAAATCCCCTGACGGAAACTCAATATTATTTTGGGTTTGGGCCACAGATCACATCAAACAATTATAGGAAAATATCATGCACACTTTGGGTATCACGATGATCCTACAAAGTCTTATCTTCGGTGCAAAATCCATGGAGGAAGATGTGAAGTTACAAGATTATAACATCCTCCCGTCATCCACCATCATATTGAACATGAAGCTTCAGGGAGGATCACCTCAACCAAGAAATTCAAAGGGTGTAGGGGGAGTGTCCGGATCTATTATTCCCAAAGGAACAAAATTGAATCAAGGGAAATTTAATGGAGGCTTTTCGTTCATAGATATCCTCAAAGGAAATTTTTTTGCCTCGATAACACCATATCAGACACACAATTTACCTAACTCCTACATAGTTGAACAACTAAATCAAATCCTATTAATGACTGTAGATCTAGCATAAACAAATTATTTGTATACCATATATGAATTTCAACCAGTGCCATTGAGATTCAACAGTTTTTGGCCAAAAAAAGTCGATCTCTTCCATTGGATATTCACAAAGTGGATGATAAACTGTCAGATTCACATTTGTTCTAGGGGGTCTTTCATAGTAAAATTTGCATTGTGAAAGGATTTTGAATAAATATTGCATGAGGGTCAATGGTTTTGGGGATTTGCGGCACTTTTTGTCACCCCTAGGTTCCCAGATTTTGACACCAATATAATTGTGGTATCTAGACTGTCAGTTTGGGTTAGATTACACAATCTACCACTACATTTTTAGCTCCATAAAGTGATAGAAGCCATTGGAAACATATTACGACGATACATAGAGAAATATACACAAATATTTGAGGAGAAAATCTACACGACTAGACAGTTATTCAATTGAGTCAAGGATCCCATAAACCCTAACCTTCAAAAAGGTGTTTATGTGATTCCTTACTCAGGCGGTAAGGAATACATAGGTGAAATAGGTAGGCCTCTTAATATTAGAATTAAAGAACACACTGCCAACTTAAGAAGAGAAAGGACCTCAAAATCGGCCTTAGCAGAACATGTTCACTCTTCCTCTCATTACATCTGCATGGAAGAAGTCAATCTGGTAGAAAAGAAGGCCACTATCTTAAAAGGAAAATCAAAGAAGCCATTGAAATAGAAAAAATGAAGAACAACTTGGACTGGGATGATGGATTAAAAGTAAGCAACACCTGGAAGCCTTTACTTGAAATCTTAAAAAACAATAATTAACTCATATCCCTTAAAATAACCTATTCCCTCCTCTCATAAAAAATTAGTATAATAAATAACAAAAAAGTCAACTATATAATATCCTCCTTAAACAATAAAACAATTAACAACTATAAACATAAATTAGTAATTGATTACTTCACATATAATCATTTGATAAATTAATATATAACTAATAAAATACATATAGCCATAATTACACAAATCTAAACAATTAAAAATTAACTCTAGGAATTATAGATTATATTATAGCAAAATAACTCACCAAATCTGTAAGGATTAATTAATTAATTAAAATATAAATTAAATAAAGAAATAAATTGTCTGCATAGGTCCTTTAGTCAATGGCCGTAATGGTCTGCCGAGCCAGAGATCTTGGGTTCGATTCTTGTGCTACCCTCCGGAAATGGGGTGAGTAATGGACATGGAAAAACTCGAATAAGAAGGTCCTACTGAAGACAAAAAAAAAAACAATAAATTTGATCAATAAATAATATTAGGCAAAGAATATACATAAAATTAAATTATTAACATATTAACAAATAATACACTTGCCTCAAGCTGTTATTGCATTAATCAAGTCTTTTATCTTTAATCAAGCAAAGTTATGAATATGTTAATCAATTAATTTTTCAAATTTAAAATACTATATAACATAACAACCAAATCAATAAACACAAATTAAAAGGATTTAGCCATGAACTTATAATGAACCAGTACAAGTAAAAAGAATGATTATAAACAGTCATTATAACTATGGTATACAAAAGTAAAACATAAGAGCAATCCAATAAACAATAAATTATTAAGATTGAGCCAGGTAACTTATTCTTCCCAATGCTCCATAATTATCCTGATCTTGGGATTGGATTTCTCTCTATACTCCTTCTCAGCTATTCTGACCCTGTTTCCAATAGTTTGCCTTGTCTGTCACATCCCATCTCCCGCTACAGGCTCCGCTTCCCCCTCCAGGCTGGGGCTTCATTGACGCCCCCTTCGTCCCCTCCTCTCCGCCAGATCCTTTCTCCGACGACCACCTCGGCCTCTGCAACCCTTCCCTCCTCTGCCTCTGCCGCGGGAGCCTCCCCTGCCTCTTCCTGCAGACCTAGCTGGGACATCTCCTGCTTCATCGATATCATCAGCTGGGTAACTTTTCCACCGGTCTTTCCACGCATCCTCTTCCTGGTCTTCCTCCTGCTCCTCAATCTCCTCTTCTGATATCTCAAACACCTGTATTTTCGGCTGCACTTCATCCTCCACCTTTCGTTTGCCTTTCCTATCTGCTACGAGCTTGCTCTGATCTTCAGGGCCCAGGCTGCGCATCCATCTCCTCGCACTCCCGCTTCCTTCCACCTCCATATTCCTTCTCCCTCTGCAATTAACTCCACCCGCTTCCTTTACGAAATCGTCTGGGCTGCAACAACGTTCTGGGTTCCTGACTTCAGGTTTCTTGCTCTCCTCTCGGCACTATTCCCGGTGCCACCCTTCACTCTTAATTCTCCTCTGTTCAGCGATATCATTAACTATGTTATGCTGGTGGATAAGCCCGAGGCCCATAGCATTATGGTCTGTTACCCTCGCCGTCCTTCCGTCCCTTCCAACTATCAGATTACCTGCTCCACGACTCTGCCGGCCGCTCCACTTGCCTGTGGCAATTATGCCGTGATCTTCATCTACTGTATCCTGTTCCATGCGCCGCCAATTCATGATCACCCTCCTCGCCAGCTCATCCAGCCCGATCGGGCGATAAATTAGTAATTGATTACTTCACATATAATCATTTGATAAATTAATATATAACTAATAAAATACATATAGCCGTAATTACACAAATCTAAACAATTAAAAATTAACTCTGGGAATTATAGATTATATTATAGCAGAATAACTCACCAAATCTGTGAGGATTAATTAATTAATGAAAATATAAATTAAATAAAGAAATAAATTGTCTGCATGGGGTAGCTCAAGTGGCAATGGCGTGGAAATGAAGTCTCGCCGAACCAGAGATCTTGGGTTCAATTCTTGTGCTACCCTCCCCGGAAATGGGGTGAGTAATGGACATGGAAAAACTCGAAAATAAGAAGGTCCTACTGAAGCTTACAAAAAAAAATTAATAAATTAATCAAATAAAATAAATAAATAATGAAGCAAAGAAATAAATACATAAAATTAATAATAAACATATTAATAAGAATAAAAATAAATAATTAATTAAATCTAATTCTTTTAATTAATTAATAAACAATAGTTCAAAGGTTAAAGAAATTAATGAACTAATAAACAAATTATAAAAATTATTTTACATAAAATTAATAACGTATTAAAAAATAAATAATAAAATTAATTAATTAATCTATTCTTTTAATTTATTAATCAAAATTAATTATTTTTTTTTTTTTTTTTTGTAAGCTGGGTAGATACTTTTCTATTAACACAAAAGAATATTTACAGAGTCAGGGTGGTCTCACCCCGCCCCGAAGGGAAACCGAGTTTCTTGACCACCCATAGTTTTTCACAGCAGCCCCAAAAATAGAATGTTTTAACTGTTCATTCCTTGCTTCATATCCTTTATCTATTTCCCTATTTCTGCCTATATACTACTTCCTATTTATAAAAACATCAAATTTTTGCATGCCTACAGTAGAGCAAAAACGATACAGATCCTAAAACAGAAATCAAACATGCCTTTGATCATTGCTTTTCAGGCTCAGCTTGCTGAGCTTTTCCCTTCTTCACCAGCACTACACTTGCCTCCAGCTGTTGATGCAGGTCCTCCAGTCTTTTATCTTGCATAAGCAGGGTTATGACTATGTTCTTCAGTTCTTTTTTCAAATTTGGGATACTCTGTACTATCTCAGCCATCTCCATGGCCACTTGTTCCAAGGCTTTAGCTTTGAGGCTTTTCATGACCTAGTACAAGTGAAGAGACTGCTTGTAAAGGGTCATTCTGCCTCTGGTATAACCAGGGTCAGGCATGAGAGCAATCCAATCTTCCATCTCTTCTTCATATTGAGCCTGGATGGCTTCTTCTTCCCAATGCTCCATAATTCTCCTGATCTTGGGATTGGATTTCTCTCTATACTCCTTCTCAGCTATTCTAACCCTGTTTCCAATAGTTTGCCTTGTCCGCCGCATCCCATCTCCCGATGCAGGCTCCGCTTCCCCCTCCAGGATGGGGCTGCATTGACGCCCCATTCGTCCCCTCCTCTCCACCAGATCCTTTCTCCGACAACCGCCTCGGCCTCTGCGACCCTTCCCTCCTCTGCCTCTGCCGCGGGAGCCTCCCCTGCCTCCTCCTGCAAACCGAGCTGGGACATCTCCTGCGTCATCGATATCATCGGCTGGGTAACTTTTCCACTGGTCTTTCCATGCATCCTCTTCCTGGTCTTCCTCCTGCTCCTCACTCTCCTCTTCTGATATCTCAAACACCTGTATTTTCGACTGCACTTCATCCTCCACCTTTCGTTTGCGTTTCCTATCTGCTACGAGCTTGCTCTAATCTTCATGGCCCCCGCTGCGCATCCATCTCCTCGCACTCCTGCTTCCTTCCGCCTCCATATTCCTTCTCCCTCTGCAATTAACTCCACCCGCTTCCTTTACGAAATCGTCCGGGCTGCAATGACGTTCTGGGTTCCTGACTTCAGGTTTCTTGCTCTCCTCTCGGCACTCTTCCCGACGCCACCCTTCACTCTTAATTCTCCTCTATTCAGCGATATCATTAACTATGTTATGCTGGTGGATAAGCCCGAAGCCCGTAGCATTATGGTCTGTTACCCTCGCCGTCCTTACGTCCCTTCCAACTATCAGATTACCTGCTCCACGACTCTGTCGGCCGCTCCACTTGCCTGTGGCAATTATGCCATGATCTTCATCTACTGTATCCTGTTCCATGCGCCGCCAATTCATGATCACCCTCCTCGCCAGCTCATCGAGCCCGATCGGATGTATTAATTAATTAATTAAACAAATTAATGAATTAATTAAAGATATTATTTAAATAATTAATTTTATATAAAATTAATAAAAAAATAAATATCAAAAAATATAAATTAAATTAATAAATATCCCTTAACTTATAAGTTAGTAATTAATTAAACAAATTAAATAAAAAAATATATATATAAAATAATAATAATAAATAAATAAATGGATAATAATAAGAAAATGCCCACTAATTTCTTATATATTTTCCTTTCAAAACCTATATACTATATATATATATAATATATATATATATATATAACCTAAATATAGCTCTTGGATACATCATTAATATCTGGAGAATATCTATTGACTCATCCCCTGATGATGGACTCACATGGTAGTCCAAAATGTTGGGTTCATAGAACTCTATAATACGTCATTCCTCCTCTATCTAAAACTACACAATCACCAGAATTTGTGTAGAGGTGGACCTCAACAAAGGATTGTCGGATCATATCCTCACGACACACAAGAAGTAGTACTCGACACAATTCCTAGATTTTGAGAACACAACATTTAGATGTTGAATAACCCAACAGATGGGACACCTACAACATTCATGTCCTGATGCCATGAAAGTGCCTCAAAGGAGGAAGAAAACAATAAAGCAACCGAAGGGATGGAACTTCCCATGTCAGCCTGACGAAGAAGAGGATGATGAAGAAATTGATCCTCCTACCAATGAAGAAGCACAAAATACAGGAGAAAAAGTAGAAAAAGGGAGTGTTAATCATGAAGTTTCAGGAACTCCAGCACACACATTGAGGTAGGAGATGATCCCTGTAGCAATGGAGACAGGGGACTCAAAATGTCATCATGTATCTGAAAGTTCACATTCAGATAAGGAAAATCCAAGGGTGAATGAAGGGACCCAGCTAACATTTGTAACGACCACTCCTTCCTAAGGATAATGGCTAAAGGTTAAAAAGAGGAAATGGAAAGAAGGGTAACATGTTCACAACCATTTTGGAGTTGTATTTTTGGTCTCTGTGATCACCAATTTCGATTGGCATGATTGAATACATTATCTGCATCTACAACATGTAATTTTGTTGTCATTAATAAAATTACAGTTTTTCGTAAGAAAAAAAATATATTAATTATAAATAATTATAAAAGAGTATGATTTTCAAATACACATTGAATAGTATGGTGGTTGTTACAAAAATAAAAATTTGTCATTCATGATGTCATGGTCAATTACTAAAGTAAGTGAAATTTAATTAAATTGTACATGGATAAGTTAATGCAAGCATTCAATTCAATTAAAATCATCATAGAACTTATTTGTATCAAGTTTATAGACAATTTTTTTTGTGACCTTCCATATGGTATATTATAATGAAAGTTTTTTCCATGTTCTAGAATTCATAGACATATAAACACAAAAGAGAAAAGACAAACAAGTAAATACATTACATAAAATAAAAATACAAAAATCAAAAACCCTATCATCATGAAAAATCCATTTGTAACTAATTATAAATATATAATTACTAAAAATACTTATACAATAATTTGATTCTCAAAGCTGCATTGAATATTGATACTCACAAAGAAAAACCATGCTCATTTGCAAAAATAAATGAAATTTTGTTAAACTAAATGCTAGTTTGAACATATATAGTTTAATACACATTCAATTAATTGGAAGTGTAATTCTTGGATATTATATTTTATGTGTGTAAAATCATCGTAAATGTGGCTTGTATCAAGTCAATAGTCAATTTGGGCAATGACCATCCATACAGAATATTCTAATATAAGCCTCTCTCGTGTTCTAGAGTTTATACACAAACAAGAGCATAAACAAACAAACACATACATTACATAAAATAAAAACACAAACATTTAAAATTCGATCATCATAGAAATTCTATCTAACTATAAGGAATGATTAATTAAAAAATAGTGTTCATTGAATAGTGGTTCTTGCAAGAATTCGGATTCATTCATGATGTTGTTGTCATTTGCAGAAAAAACAAGAATTTATTATATTAAAGTACAAATTAAAGTTCAATACTTTAGAATACACATTTTACACATCGGAAAAGTAATTATTGTATATGATATTACATACGTGTAAAAGCATTATTTTCTTTTTTCTTTTTTCGCTAAGGCAAGAGTGGATCCTTCTAATCAATTAAAAAGAGAAATAGTGTGCAAAAGGTGACCGTAGCGGTGAGGCCCTCTAATATGAAAGGCCTACCCCAATTCATGGTCACAAGACTACAAAGCGAACCCAGGGACGCAAGCCCGCCAAAACGAACAAGCAGTCCAACACAGACCATTGGATCGTGATCTAAAGATCCAGTGGATGAAAAACATATCGGGTGACCAACAAGCACACCTTTTAACAAACCAATCAGACCCGATGACCCAATAGACCATAATCTATAATCCTATTGGGTCCATTTTTGACTTATCCTTTGATCACTTTAACCACCTGAAATCCATCATTTCCATGCAATCCTGGAGAGGTCATGCGAACAGCTCGAGACATAACCATTTTTTCGGGCCCACCAACATGCGCACAAAATCCTGGCCATGGATTAGCCTCACTAGGTCTAACAGTTAAAGATCATACAGTACGGACTAAGAGCACCGACAGTTATCGTGGGATGAAGGCAGAAATTCCTCCCCACCCTTAGCCACGTGTCGTATGTTGAGTGGAATTGCTCCCGATTGTGAAAAACTACTTCTGGCTTGATGAACATGCGATATACCGGAAACCACTCCGAGGGTAGTAAAGCTATTCACCAGGAAAAAAGATGAGGTTTTGTGTTTATTGAGAAAATTTGGGCTCCAGTGCATGGGCCAAAGGGAGATGAAGATCCCTCCTTCCAGCCATTCCCCTGAGACATACGGTTTGTCATTACCTAACTTAATGAGGCCGCCATATACTTGCATCCTAAAAAGGGTTGTGCATATGTCATAACTCTTCATGAAGATTCTAGATCAGCTAGACCCCATCTCTGTGGCTCCATTGTCGATCGCTAAGGGTCGTGGATGAACATCCCTCCTTCAACCTATCATCTGTTATCTCCTCCCGCCAGTAGCATAAATCGATATTCTTGTTTCGTACTCCCTCATTGGCGAGCCAATCTGCAACTTTGTTCGCTTCCCTATGAACATGCACCAACCTAAGAGTTCTCATCATTCTTAGGTGTGCTTGAATTATTTGGTAGACTTGCAGAAGTTGCCAATGTTCTGATATTTTTCTCAGGGGCAATGCCAGCATTTATCCTCTTCGCTGAGTTAATGACTAATTCTGAATCAGCCTCAATAATCACATTGTGAATGTTGTACTTGAACGTATTTCCAGGCAACATTCCATCGCCATGAGCTCAGCCATGTTGTTGGTTTCTTGTCCTAGATAACTATGGAAGATGATTTGTATGTTTCCTTCCTCATCCCTCAATACCCCTCCGTAACCAGCTTCTCCTGGATTCCCTTTTGAATCCTCGTCTATGTTAAATTTTAAAAACCCAAAAGAAGGGGGTTGCCAAGAAGACTTTTCTGCTGAGGGTTTTTTGTTAATCTGCATTGAACTGTGAGGGGATTAACCTTGAGCTCTAAATTCTCAAGAATTCTAGCATCTCTTTGACCAATGGGTTTACCTATAGTTGCACCTCACAGGATATGAACAGTTTATTTGAGTTGCTTAAAGATTAGCTTGAGTATGTTTCCCATAGGACTCGCTCTCTCCTTGAAAATCATGTTGTTGTGCTCCTTCAATACATTCCAGATTATGAATCCTTAGACAGGATCGAGGCAGATTTTATGATCTCATTTTTCAAAAAAAAAAAATTGCCAATTCTTCAAAGTGGTGATGATGTCATTAACATCTTTGTTTGTCTGCTCAAAGACTTCTCCAACCCAATTCCAAAGTGTTTTGGTGAAAGTGCATCTATTCAGGAGATGATTTGTAGTTTCTTCCTGTTGTCTACATAAGTGACATCTTGAGGGACCAACAAAGCCTCTTTTTTTAAGATTATCCCATGTCCGAATTTTTCCCTGGTGAACCAGCCACTTGAAAAGTTTGACTTTCATCCAATGAAGATTTTCCCAGATTTCTTTCCACTTCTTATTTGTGTTTGAAAGGTTAAACCCTCCATCTATCCTTTTGGCTTCCCTAAAGTTGAAGAGACCCGCCTTTTTCTTTCCCCGTCTTAGTTGATCGTACAAGTTTGAGTTTAAGATTTGTCTCATGTCTAAAAGACCTTCAAGGGCTATAGCTTAAGTATGCAGCATGCCCATTCCTCTGTAATCTGGAAGTTTCCATGTTCTCCATTTCCCATTTTTCCTTGATTGATCCCAGTAGTCACTTACCCACCTTAATCCTTTGTTGATGGTATTAGTGTGAATGTCTACTAATTCTTCACTTCAAATATTGTCCTCCTGTTGCCAATTATCCTCCCAAAACCAAGATAGGTTCCCACTTCTGATCTCTTAGAAACTATGATTTTGTACTAGGGACCTGTTCTCCCATTCCCTATTCGAAATTGCAGAACCTTTTACTTGTCCTATCATTCTAATTAGATTCTTCTCCCACCATTCGCTAGCATACTTTTCCTTCCAAATTTTTTCCTAGGGGGCTTGTATTTCTTTTAGCCATCTCCACCAGATTTTGGTACTAAGAACTCTATTATGAATTCTTGGGTCATGAAGACCCAAGCCACCATGGGACTTAGGTTTGCACACTCTGTCTCATGCTACAAGGGTCCATTTCTTCTTTTCTTCAAGTTTTCCCCAGAGAAATTCTCTCTAAATGTTTCTTATATTAGTAATTACACCAGTTGGTGTTGGAATGGAAAATAGCATATAGATAGGGATACTTTGTAGGATAGCGTTAGTTAGAATCAGTCTCCCTGCAAGATTTAGTTTTATATTTGTCCATTTTCTAATCTTGTCTTTTAGCTTATTAATAATAGGCTCCCAGATACCTTTTTGAAGTGGTTTGTCAGTGAGAGGAACTCCCAGGTACTTCGTAGGCAATGACTCTCTTTGAAAGCCCAAACTTATGGAAAGATTTCTTTGTCTTGAAATATCCATATAGAAAAAGAAAATCTTAGATTTAGTAAGACTTACATGTATGTCTACTGCCCTAGAAAACTCACTCAAAATATGTTTGAATGCTTTGGCTTCCTTGGCAGTGGGTGTGCCTTGAAGCTTGGCATCATCCACAAATTGCTGATGTGTCACAATGTCCCCACCTTGATTGAGTCTCAGACCCTGAGTTCTGCCTTCCTCCTTAGCAGCTTTGATAGCTCTCCCTAACCCTTCCATCATTAGAATGAAAAGGAAAGGAGAATGAGGATCTCCTTTCCTGAGTCCTCTAGAAGGCTTGAAGGTTCTTGAAGGAGAGACATTGAGAAGAATTGAACAACTGGCTATCGTAGCTAGTGCCATAACCCATTTAATCCAATTGTGATCAAAGCCATAGGCTTTTAATATTTCTCTTATGTATGACCAGCTAAGCTTGTCATAGGCCTTTGCTATGTCTAGCTGCATAATCATTCCTACTTGTTTTTTGATAATGAGTGAATGCACCATTCATGTGCTTGAATTATATTATCTAAAATGTGTCTTCCTTCCACATAGCCCATTTCCTCCTCTGACACTAGGGTTGGAAGGAGAGGTTTAAGACGGTCGGAAATGACTTTGGACATGATTTTGTACATCACATGCATAATGCTATAGGTATAAATATGTCTGGAGAGGTGGCCTTTTCTTGTTTGTGGATTAAGGCTATGAAAGATTCATTGAGCACCTTTAAGACTGTCCTAAATATTCGAGAGTCTTCCACTACCTCCAGGATGTCTTGTTTCGCTATCCTTTAATAAGCTTTCAAAAAGTCTACATTAAAGCCATCTGGGCCTGGTGCTTTTCCATTTTGCATCTCTTTCACTGCTTCTTCTATTTCTTCTTCTGTTACTATTCTATTGAGATCGAAATTATCTTCTCTAGTAACCAATTTAGGGATGTACTGAGTAAATCTTTTCGTAAACTGGTATCTGTCTTCTAAGGTTTCCTCAGCGATTTTATGAAAATACTGGAGTAGGACCTTCTCCATCTCTTCATGAGTGTGTCTCTCTATTCCATATTGGTTTGTGAGTTTCACAATTATATTGTTGTTTTTGTGAGCTATGGAGGATCTGTGAAAGAATTTGGTGTTTCTCTCCCCTTCTTTAATCCATTGTACTCTAGATTTTTGTCTCCAGAATATCTCCTCTTGAAGACATCTATTGTCCCACTCTTGCTGGAGTGACTCTGCTATGTCTTTCCTTTCATCTGTATAGCCTTTAGTGATAAGAATCTGGTTTATTCCCTTTAGTTGTTTTTCCACATATTTTTTAGCTTTGAAGATGTTACCAAATTCCTTTTTGTTCCACTCTTTGAGTCTTCCTTTAATGTGTTTGAGCCTGCAGTGTAGAAGGAACATCTTTGAACCTTGAAGGTGAAGCTCTTCCTTCCACCATTCTTCAATGTTTGTGAGGAAATCTTGATATGTGAGCCAAGCGTTCTCAAACCTGAAGGGGGTGTTCCTTGGTTTTCCAAAAAGGGAAGCTTCCAATTAGATAGGCTAGTGATCTAAACCCCAAAAAGGAAGAATGAGAGCAGTAATGTTGCCTACCCTAAGAATAAGTTACTCTGAAACAATAAATCTATCCAATCTTGAGGCTACTTGGGTAGGTCCCCCTTTTTTGTTATTCGAAGTGAAGATTCCATTTCTTGTTTCCATATCAACCAATTTCAAGTTGGTGATGAAGTTTTTGAAGGAAACTAAGTCTCTACCAAGTGTTCTAGTTCCTCCTTTCTTCTCCATGAGTCATTTTGTTATGTTAAGATCACCACCAAGAATCAAGGGTAGAGCTGGGTATCTCTTCTTCATATCCTCCAGTGTTATGAGGAGTCGAATTTTGTCATTCATTGGCTATGGACCATCCACATTGGTGATAATGTAACATTTTTTGTCATGCATCGGTTGAAAAATCAGTGAAAAGTGATGTCTGGATGCCTCTGCATCATTCACACCAAATTTTTGTGGATCCCATAGAGTGATAATGCCACCAACAGATTTATTTTCCTTAACTTCAAGGTATTCATATCTATTTAACCATTTGTTGTGTTTTTTCACGGATCCTCTCCAGGTTGTAATTTTCATTGAGGTGGGGTTTTAAAGGAGTAACTGGAAAGGTATTTCATCCTTCATGAGTCAATCATGATTTTTCTACACTCCAATAGTAGTTCTTTCTGTCTTTTTCTTCACCTCCTCTTGTCTGAATTCCTTGTTAGCTTTTCTGTTATTAATCCTATTAAGGAAGTACCTTTGTTTTCCTAGTTCTCATGTCCTCTTTTGGCTCCTACAATTGTTTGATGTGACGTATTAGGGAGTATCAGTTATACCTTGTCCACATCCTCCTGAGGGATGGAGTTTATTCCCAAGTTTCCTCCATGTTCTAGAAACTTTTCCAGCTCTAGGTTCTCCCTTTCTAGAATCTCCTATAAGTCTTGATTCGTTGTGCCACTTTCACTTTGAGTCATTCCCTAGTATTATTCTATTTCCATGGCACTCAAAAGATCCGTTGCATGTTCGTTCTATTCTTAAATGAACTCCATGCTGGTCTCTTTTCCTTTCCCCCTTGCTGTCAGATTCTTTGTATTCTCTTGATCCCCTCCATCTGTCTCTTTTTCTCCTAAGATCTCAAACTTGTTTTAACTTTTTGTTTTATTATGCCCAATAGGGTTATTTTGTGTCTTCCTTCCCCCTCCTTTTTGTTTTCCTTCTACTTTGGTGAAACCGGTATGGTCCTTCCCTTTGCTAGTGCTTAGGTTTTCCTCCCTTCTATTGAGAGGACAGTCTCTAGACAGGTGCCCATGCTCATGACACTTGTGATATTTGAACCGTATATGTTCATAGTCAACTATTTTAACCCACTCCTCATCATAGACTTCTAGAATAAATTCATCTGGAAGGGCTCCTAATAGGTCCATCTCCGTACATATATAGGCATAGGATATATATTTTCCCTGGAGAGTTGCTTCTGAAATTTTTAAGAAATGACCTAATCTATTGCCTATAGCTTTTAAGGGATCTGGCATCTAATAATCTAAAGGTAAGGAGTATATTCTAATCCATACTGGTACCAAAGTGAAGGTTTCTCATTCTGACATGAAGTTCATCGTCCATGGCTACATGTAGAGACCAGCTGCTGCAAAGAAGTATGGCCCTCCTTCAAAAATCCTATCTTTGTCTTCCATATTCGTAAACACACAGTAAAAAAACCATTGGATCCAAGATGTATATTTAACTCCCCCTTTGGTTTCTAGTTGTATTTTATCCAAGTCTATAACTCTTTCTCATATGGCTAGATTCCCATGAATTTGTATATGATGGCATAGTTTTCCATGTGATCCCTGTGCGCTTGCAGAGCTGGATCATTCAAAATAAACTAAGGTTTAGATATGGTCTTGGGTTTGCAGGCCCCGTCTTGGATCTATTCTCTAATCCTTGACCTTTGTCTTCCTTTTTTCCTCCTGACAGGCTTCTTCATGGGCCCCTTGATCTGCATGGGTTTTGTTGCCTTTCGCCTTTTGAGTTTCGGTGTTTTCTGTCTTGGCCTCCAAGGGTTGTGGAGGTTTGTTCTTTCTCCCTCCTCTCCCTATTTTTTCTACCATATTACTATAGGAGGGAGTGGAGCTCCCTCATCCCTGTGTCTCCATGGGTGCCTGATGCCCTCCGTCCCTCGCCGATGGAGAGGTTGTGCACTCTTGTAAAACAAGGCCATGGACTTGGATGGAGTTGTGAGCAGAATATGGGGCATTCTTACTACATGGAGGGCTAAGGCATCTTGCAGGGACCTTTGGGCCGAGACTTGTATGCTTGCTGAGATGTTGGTTCGGAATGGCTTATGGAGCTCATGATGTCATGAGATTGTTGTGAATTTTGGGGACTTCATATATGGTGGACTTAGAGGATCTGATGCATTGAGGAGCTGAGGTCAGAGACTTTGATGTAGGATGGGGTGCATACTTTCAAGTACATGTATGGGAATGGCTTGAAAGAGTGACTTGATGTCGAGGATCGATATGAGGCACTTTGGAGAGATGGAGTTACGATGATGATGATGCCTTGGTGGCAACACTTGGGCATGGGTTGAGCCAAGAATCAACTACTTTGACACATGGGATCTGATTGATCTACGATCATGGGCAGCACATGGATAGATGAGACATGTGTATACTTGTTTCTATGGCAGACTTGAGGGATGGCACATTGCAAATATGGTGGATGTTGCTTCATGGAGCTAGATTTGGCACACCGAGAGTTGGAGTTTGATGAGATGGTCTCTTCATATGGAGGAGGCACACATATGGATGATGTTGGGATAGATGTGGCTGATTTCATGTAGCACATTGACACCAAACATCATGGACGACATGTTGCAGATGAGATGAGGACTACTTGATGGACCTGAGGATGGTTTACTTATATGGATGGATTCTTGATCGAGTTCAAGATGTGACAGGATGTTTTGAGAAATGATTGATGGTTGCATGAGGATGTGCATTCTCATGGTTTGAACGTGACAGTTGGACTGATCACCCGACTAGTTCAGACATGGGGGTTAACAGTGTACAAAGATCTGTTAGCATTGTGTTGGAGTATCATGGCCACAGTTCACATGAGGACGACACATGATGAGCTCGACATGATATGTTGCAGTGGTCATGTAGCTTGAGATGGAGGGGCGAGCCTTCCATGATGGAGCAGCATGTGGAGATTGTGACATGGTGGTAGATGGTCATGGATTGAGATGACTTCTGATATATGGCATACCGATGGGTGCATACCTTGGTATGGTTATCTTGGTGATGGGTGGTTGCTGAGGTGAGACATGATGGAGATGGTGGTTCTACATATGTGGCAGTGATGGTTGCAGTATGTGGAGGAGTTGACATCATGGATGATCTTGGTCGATGGTTACCAGGATGGTATGTTGTCGAGGACGACAATGATTTCAGGTGGAGGAGGATGTAAAGCCTCTAGTTGTTCGACGCAGTTGGGCACCGGGCGACCCGGGCACGCGCACGGGAAAGAGGCGAGTTGGGCTGCACGACGGTTGGGCGAAACTTGTGCAGTAGACTTGCGAAAAATATGTGACATTCTCTTGAGGAATATGCGCACATATGAGGAGAGCGTTGGGAGTTTATACACCTTGGAGCCTTAGGCAACAATGTTGGAAGCCGACATATAGATTGGGCGTTCAAAGGGGTGTGCGCACGAAGGTTGGGTGGTCAGCTGGGCAGCGCCACCCACATGTTACGATGAGTATATATGAAGTGCGTTTGAAGAGCATTTGGGGGCATCGATTTCGATCATTGCAACTTCGCACAAGTGAGTAGTGTGTAGGTTCTAGTGCACATTTGGAGAAGGAGAAGGCATAGTTCTCATGCGCCCATCCTTGGGCTAGTCGCACGATAGAACATTGCACTTGGTGTTGGACGAAGGTGTGGGCGAAGTTGCGCCCGGTGTTCGGGTGAGGCGTGCACGGTGAACGTGTGGCGCCCGATTTGTGTGACGGCTTCCCGTGGGTGTCTTGGCGACTTGGGTGAGTGCCCGCCCATCGTGCAAGTGTTCATAAAGACTTGTTGGAGTGTTGGTTTGTGGACGGAGGTGTGTCTTTGTTGGAGGCGCTCGTGTGTGGCGACTTTGAGGTGCACCCAAGTTGGGCAAACGAAACGACGGTGCAACGAGGTGAACGAAGGTTTGGTTAGTTGTGAGGCGACCGTGCGGAGGTGCCGACGAGCTAGGCAACCGAGTTTGCCGATGTTGTGAAAATTTGGCTATGTAAATTTGGGGTCTCCCAAGATTTAACTTGTGCATTGTAAAAACGAAAGATTGTATAATATGTTGTTGGGCAGACTCATATTGCAGGGAGTTGCTCCTCCCTTTATACTATTGCATTTCTCTTATATAATGTTGTTGATAATGAATGTGTATGCGTGTTCATTGGTATAAAGGCACATTAATAATACTTGGTAACGAAAAATAAATTAAGTATGGATGGTTAAGGCGTAGTCTACAATCGTAAGTATTGGTGAAAAGAAAATGGTTGGTAGTGCTGCACCTCGCCGGCACGGTTGAAAGACCACCATAGGCTTGGGGGCATGACAGAATGGATGGCTTTTTCTGAATGCCTCAATCGAATATCAAATTACTCTGCCCCAGTATTTCGGCAACGTCACTAGTTTCTCAATGCCTCCCAGTTGTCAGAAAGTTCAAAAGCTTCGCAACATGCCTAATAAGACTATGGGTGTTGATTTTAAACAATTCAATAAAATTGCGGATAACTCATTGGAATGAAGAACAGAAGAAATGGTGGAGATGGTGGGTATTACCTGTCACACACTCACCCGATACCGACATGTGCATTTAAATTTTCTTCAATGCTTCAATAACTCCCAAGTTGCTACTATGATTCCTATGGCTTCTTACTGGAGAAAAAATGTGAAAGAATGTGTCTACAACATGTGATATAATTAATTAATAATTACCTAATTGTAAAAATAAAATTACATTTTCTAATAATTCAGAAATTAAAAAAAAAATTAAAATAACAGAAATATAAATAAAAAATAGATAAAATTAAAAAAATTATTAAATTGCTTTCGTTAATGTGCACAGAAAATGCACAAAGTCAACTTTTAAATTCAAAATGGAATCTCTAGATAACATCTTCTGGAACATTCTCTACACAACTTCTAGTAATGAGAATGAAATCACAAAATTATGAATAAGCAGCTTAATTATAATTAGTGTTTTTTTATTATATAGTAAAATTGATAAAATACAATTTAAAGATGGGTTTTTTATTGAAAAAATATCTATTAAAATTCATATGGATTAATAATATTTTTCTCCAATAAATACAAAATTCATATAGATAAATGGTTTTTCTGTTACTAATAAAAAATAATTAATTTATATTTTTTCAAAATATTTTTAAATTAGAAAAAATGAACGATACCTATTTTTTTCTATATTGTTAAGAGTAGTGTAAAATTCTAGCTCTTTGAAAAACTGTAATTACTAAATTATTGAGGGATTGTTTAGCTACAATCTAGTAGTTGTGAGATTACAACAATGAGGGAAAATATATGGAAGCATCCACTCGATTTCCCAATAATATTTTGATTTTAAAATACATGTATTAATATATGTATCTTTAAATTCCCTAATTCTAATAAATTTATTATTAGATATTCCTATTCATTGCACTATATATTAACTCCTCCTAATTGTGTCCCTTCTTTAATGTAACCTTTGACCACTATGACCACTATAATATGTAATAGAATATGTTTCCCTTAACCAAAAAGTCATTGCGAATGCCAAAAAACTAATATGTCCCATAACCCATATAACCCCTAGTTTACTATGATCACTAGTACTCTTAGAGAATTAGAAACCCTTCCACAATGCAACCTCTAACCACTATTACCATTAATGAAAAAT
>APFE031140191.1:0-25058 GCA_000404065.3 Pinus taeda
GAGGTCTCCTGAGTATGAAGTTCAATAACCCTGAAGACACCCTCTGAAGATTAACCTTGGAAGATGCCCTTTTTCCATTAGCGCGGGTCCACAGTGTCTAACCCGCGCCAATGGCCCAGTTCCTACAAAGAGGGCGCGCCCATAGACGCTCTGTCCCAGAGCACGGCCCGCGCCACACAATTTGGGCATGATTTTTGGCTAGCGCATGCTAGAATGTTTTTTCCTCCGTGACTCACCCAGTTCCCTGAAGGAAAAAGCCCATAAAAGCAGCCGGGCGTCGGCTTTTCTATCCAAGGCAACTCAACTCAATGGTTATTTTGGGACATTACCAAAAACTCAGAATGTGTCCACATGCAATGCATATCTCCTCTCCCCCCATCTATAAAGGCCTGTCTCCCCATATTGAACGGGGTAGTTTTTGGAGGCTAGTGTTAATAGTGCAAAGAGTGAACAAACTAGTGAGAGAGAGATAGTATTGAGCTAAGAGCTGAAAGAGAGGTTATGCTACCAGATTGTGGAGAGAGAAAGTGACTTTGCAAGACATGTCAGACTGACTGCCGACCCAGCTAGAGGAGATCTGCAGCGTCAAGCCTTAAGTGGTTGTAATTCTTCTCTCTTTTCTATTAATGATAAGCGACTGTTATTATGGTTCCATTCATGTGTTCTACTGGTAATATTTGAATTATATCCTGCTTGACTGATATATAGCTGTACGATTTCGGATTTTACACTTGTTTGTGGGTTGTTCTTCATTTGTGCAGGTGTCCATGCGTAGAGCGCAAGGATAGCGACCGGCCAGAGCTAGAAGACAGGAGCGACACTTCTCCCACGGCAAACAGCGTTGGATCCCAGGTTGGTCCCCCTGATCGACTTCTAAATTGTATAGTTAGGAACTTGCATGCAGCGTGATTGATTGTTGCTAGACCCCTGTGGGGCTAGTGGGATCCACCTCTGTCCGCAGAGGGGATTTACCTCCGCAACAGTAGTGTCATTGATACATGACTTAGAAAAGTAAAAAATAGAGTTGTCTCAATATCAGAAGCTTGAGGGGAGAACAAAGGCCTTGGATGAGATTCTTATTAAGAAAGGATCCTCGCTCATCAAGGTTGGGTTTTGTTTCAAAGAAAAACCTAGCTCCAATATGGTGAAGGTTGAAGGGTCAACTTCCCAGGTAAAGGGAGTCCAAGGTCCCAACAACAACAAAGAAAGAAAGGTTGTGGGACAAGAGCAACAACAAGGAAAGAAACAACATCAAAATAAGTAAAGACAAAAGCAGAAGGCTAAGAACCAACAACATGAAGTGCAACAGAAGAGGGTAAGGAAACTGCAAGGAAGAGTGCATGACAATAATGTAAGCTATCATAGAAGGCGCATGAAGAGCCAACATAGGTCCTGTTAGCACTCTAGGAAACTCTCCTAGGTTGTAGCCCGGAGATTCTTGGTAACATATAATCTTCAATATGGTTCTAGGAACTATTGGAATGGATGATGGTTTGGTTCAAGACAGATAACCACTTCTACTCTTTCTTCACTCTAGACATGCATGAACACCCTCAGCCTACAAGGCTTTAGACCACTAATGCTCAATAGTTTGCAGATTAAGTGAATAAATAAGAATACTAACCACACCAGCAGATGCATACATAACATATGATGGCCAGTTGCAGCCAATGAATGAAGCTTGCGAATCTAATCTATCTAAGCAGAGAAAAGATGACAGTTATCTAGCATATATACAGAAGAAACATAGATGACCTATTGAATAGTAAATCCAATTCACCAATGTAGAGATAAAATGACAATTATCTAGCATTAGACATAGGAGAAAGCATGAATAAACCTATCCAGGTGCAAGTCTAAAATAGAGGGGAAATGGACATTGAACATGTAACAGCAAAAGAATCTTGTATTACTGAAAATGAAGATGAGACATTACAAGGAATAGAGTATCTATAGTTTCCAGAAGTTGAACCGAACCCATATTACATCTTGCGTTTGGCTATTTATAGTTTACTTTTACAATGACCCTTAGCCGCTTAGGGCTGGAGATGTCTTAATCGACCACCTACTGTCATTAACTGTCTGATTGCATTCCAGGACGCAATTTCCCTTTCATCATGAAAACATTAATCAATTCTGGTACTGTGTTGTCCTGTTAGGTGGTTGGCTTGATTATGGCAGTGGAGCTCCATGACTGTTTAATTCTATTTGCTAGATCGTGCTGTGTCCTTCTTTCTTTGGCCATGCTTTTTGTTAATTCGGTTCAGCGATCTAATTGTCATCAGACTGATAGAGTCAGCCACCTTCTTCTTCAGATAACAGATAGCGAGTAGGGTATGAGGTGCATGGAAGACTGACGTGCCAAATCGGATGGACAGAGAAGTGACAAAGAGGTGGAGGACGATCAGGAGCGGTTGTGAATGAGGGTCATCGGATCGAGGGGAATGCACGGTGGAGATCGTGTGCAGGAGGCCCGAGGTCATGGTGGGAGCGGAACATGTTCGGGCTGTTAGATCTCAAGTGAGCAAATCAGACGGTTATCGAGCGGAGGAGATGCACGTAAGATAACACCCAGGGGTGGTTTGTCTCGGGCGGTAATGGTTTCTATCAGAAGGGCATAAGGCGATAAGTGGTAAATGGCAGAGTCCACCCGATTCCATTCAGTGGATGACACGTTGCAGTGGAAGAGAGAGAAAAACCACCCTCATTGAGCGGGTACTCTCCTCGCTAGTTGCCTTTCCAATAAACAACAAGATTAAACCTATTACATAGTGTTCCATTGGGCATGGAGTCTAACTAGCATGAAATAAAACTGAAAAACATATTTACAATACCAAGGCTTTAAAGCCTTAAATGAAATAAAGTTTTAAAAACTGCCATTGAATAGGCCATAAAAAACATATCCTTCCTTTGATGCATTCCTTTTGAGAAAACAATCACCATACTGAAAATTGACCCTTTTTACCTTTCTATGAAAGGTTTCTTTCTGTTGGTCAATGTGCATATCAGCCAATTCATCAAAGACTAGTAGAAGCCTATTTATTTGATCACCTACTTCAAAAACTTTGTAGAATTTGATATTATCAGGCATAGATGGTCTATATTTCACCTCCTCTTTGTATACATTCAACCTTGGATGTTTTTCTTGGAAGGTTTTGTACACCTGCTAAATGATAAGGTCTGCTTTATACTCTGTTGTGTCATTTGTGACCTGAAAAGTTAATATAAAAGGTGAATCAATGCATTCTTGTGTGGGGGACACAAGGACTTCACCTATTCCTACAACTTCCTCAGAGCAAGCCTCATCGAAGAACATGTCCCAAAACTGTGGTCCTTCCTCCTCTATGATCTGGCAAACTGGTTTTTTAAGCTGCATAGAAGCCAACTGATAAAGCTTGGTAATGTCAGGACCGAGCTTATCTATCCTTGGGCATTGAATTATAGCTATTTCCTTTGTCCAGAAGGAAATTATGAAGGATTTTATCTTGAATAGATAGAGGAACATAGAATGATGGGGAGCTGTCTTCACAATTTTCAATCACTGGGCTGAGAATAAAAACTGGTTGGTCATTTTGCAGATTTACATAGTCAGTGGAAGCTTGGATGGTTTTAGGCTCAAGATCCTCAAGGATAGATTTCTTGAAGGATTCATTCTTCGCTGGTTCAATCAGGGACGTAGGTATTCTTGGCTTCTAGATTTCTGATTGAAAACTGAAAGAAGAAGGGGACTTGTCAAGGCCTCTTATCTCTATGGCTAGAGCTTTGAGGAGGATAGGATCAACGACTAGTTGCTTCTGCTTGTTAGCTTGCTGCATTGCAAGGACAAAAAATCTTTGAACAAGGGTTTCCTTGGCATTGTTGATCTTTGACCTCAAATCATATTGGTGCTGATCTACAGTTTGTAGAATAGCTTCACTATGCCATTCTTAGTTGATCTGGCCATTGAATAATGACTTCTCATAGGCAGCTTTGGTTAAAAAGGGGGCACTGCCTTTGTCTTCCACGCCATGGATTTCATGCTCTTCTTCCAACTTCGACTGCATTCTGAAAAGGGGTATTCACCCTTTGGTCTTCATTTGCGTTTTTATTCCTTTGCAAGATCTACAACTGCTCATTTGCCCTTCTATATGGATTTGGATTTCGAGGAGCAAAGGTATAAGGAACCCTTCCTTTTCCAGAATGCTGCTTAACCTTTAATTTGGAGACTTCAGAGGCTAATGACTCTATCATCTTGGCCATTTTATTGATCTTGAGATCTGAAGATGATGAAGGGTCACCCCTCTGTCTCCTTCTATCAACATTACCTTTGAGCTTTTCTGCAGCCATGATGTTTGATTCTACTTCCAAGGCTGTATCTTGCATAATAGCCAAAGAAGCACATCTTCTCTCCCTCAGTAGTAGACAGAGGTCATAATCGAAGGCATTGGCATAGGTGAGTTTAGCAGAGGTAGGGGTGGGTTTCACTTCGGCTGGTATCTTGTTGTACATGCGATTAAACCTTTTATTGAAATCAGAAAGTGACTCTCCATTTTCCCTTTTTAGGTTCCCAAACTCAGTATGATAGTAGAGCAGATCTTTCTTATCCCCCCAATGCTTTAGGAAAACATCATCTGAGGCCTCAATATCTGTTATGGATTTAGGGGTCAATTCTCTGAACCATTTTCTAGCCTCTCCATCCAGGCTTTGGACAAATACTCTCATCCACACATCATCTTCACTAATGTCTAGATTATCAACATAGCTATAAAAGGACTCAAGATGTTCTTCAGCCGTAACTCCCTCAGTCCCAGTGAACTTAGGCATGTATTTTTGATATTCTCCAGTAGGCATTTCATTCAAAGGAGTGGGCAGTACTAGAGACCCATACCTAGAAGTTATGATTCTTTCCATTTTGGTGAGTGCTTGTGGAACTTCCATGGCTGTTATGGATAGAAGAATGCTGGAAGTCTAAAAGGTAGAGAGCTGAGGAGTGATTGACAAGACTAAAGGAGTATGGGGGATAAGAGGTGAGGTTTCCTTTGGGCTTAAAGCAAAAGGAGAACCTAAAGAATAAGGAGCTGTATGAATCTCTGAAAGTTTTTCTTCACTACTAACGTTAGAAGCTATACTCTCAATATGTATTTGTTCTATTACTAGCCTTTCTTTCAGAGATATAGAAGATTGTTTAGGTTTACTTGATCCTAATGATCCTTTTTCTGATACCTTTCTTTCTTTAATGTTTTTTTCAGGGTCAGGTACTGGGTCAGCTGGTGACTTCCGAGGATTTCTCCGGGTATGCCTCACAAACTGAGCCAGAACTATGATGTGGAGTCACCAAGAGGTTCGGCCTCCAGTAGAGTCATCAGATAGATGATTACAACCAAAAATGTATCCATACTTTCTCTATCATCAAAGCTGGATCTGTGTCGTCTCCCAAGGAAGCTGAGCTTCAATCTCCTCTCCCCGACAACGACACCAGTTATGTTAGCACTCCACGAAACTCTCCTTGGTTGTAGCTCAGAGATGCCTGGTAACATATAATCTTCAATATAGTTGTAGGAACTATTGGAATGGATGATGGTTTGGTTCAAGCCAGATAATCACTTCTACTCTATCTTCACTCTAGACATGCATGAACACCCTCAACCTACAAGGATTTAGACGACTAATGCTAAATAGTTTGTAGATTAAGTGAATAAATGAAGAATACTAACCACACCAGCAGATGCATACATAACATATGATGGCCAACTGCAGCCAGTGAATGAAGCTTGCGAATCTAATATATCTAAGCTGAGATAGGATGACAGTTATCTAGCATAGATACAGAAGAAACATAGAAGACCTATTGAATAGCAAATCCAATTCACCAATGCAGAGATAAGATGACAATTATCTAGCATTAGACATAAGAGAAAGCATGAATAAACCTATCTAGGTGCAAGTCTAGAACAGAGCGGAAATAGACATTGAACATGTAACAGCAAAAGAAGCTTGTATTACTGAAAATGAAGATGAGACACTGCAAGGAACAAAGTATCTACAGTCTCCAGAAGTTGAACCGAACCTAGATTACATCTTGCTTTTGGCTATTTATAGTTTACTTTTACAATGACCCTTAGCCGCTTAGGGTTGGAGATGTCTTAGTCGACCACATACTGTCATTAACTGTCTGATCACGTTCTAGGATGCAATTTCCCTTTCATCACGAAAACATTAATCAATTATGGTATTGTGTTGTCCTGTTAGGGGGTTGGCTTGATTATGGTAGTGGAGCTCCATGACTGTTTAATTTTGTTTGTTGGATCATGATGTGTCCTTCTTTCTTTGGACATGCTTTTTGTTAATTCGGTTCAGCAGTTTGGCTGTCATCAGACTGATAGATTCGGCCACCTTCTTCTTCGGATAATAGATAGGGAGTGGGGTATGAGGTGCATGGATAGACAGACGTGCCAAATCGGAAGAACAGAGAAGTGATAGAGAGGTGGAGGATGATCGGGAGAGGTCGTGAATGAGGGCCATCAGATCGAGGGGAATGCATGGTGGAGATCATGTGCAGGAGGCTCAAGGTCATGGTGGGAGCGGAACATGTCCAAGCCGTTAGATCTCAAGTGAGCAGCTCAGACGGTTATCGGGTGGAGGAGATGCATGGATGATAACACCCAGGGGTGGTTTGGCTCGGGCGGTAATGATTTCTATTGGAAGGGCATCGGGTGGTAAGTGGTAAATGGCGGAGTCCGCCCGATTCCATTCAATGGATGAAATTTCGCAACGGAAGAGAGAGAAAAACCGCCCTCATCAGGCGGGTACTCTCTTCACTAGTTACCCGTGCGATATGAACAATAGCCGTCAGATCTGGTAGGGGTGATCTGACAGCGGGGAATGATCGGGCAGGTTACATTGATCAGGCGAGACGTGGGCCATTGGACCGGCGGGGGAAAAATCAACGGCGGAGTGACACGGTGGTACAAGATGTCCTCGGGAAATGTGCGAAGGGCGCGTATGGGCGGAAAAGTAAGGTTTTTCGGGGTTTTTGGGTTAATTTATCTAGGCTTAAGGCGAAAAGAGGGTTTCATTGGGATGTCAGGGTTGGGTTAGGAAACGGGCGGAAAGAAAGGTAAGTGGGAGAGTGAGGAAAGTGGGGTAATGGCCCGTGTGGGGCCCTCTTCAGGGCAGCAAAGTAGCCCTGTCCTTCTTTTAGCCTTCAAAATGTCTGCGCTGCACCTCAGGGCTAACAAGTCCTTTCCTTCTCAAGGAAAAAGCATACAAATAAAAGGTAACCTATTTCATCAAAAGCCTTGTCATGGATATTATTTTTCTTGCAATAATTTTGGACATAAAGCCATAGCATGTAGATGGCATGTAAGAAAACAAGATGTGTTGGGTAGTGACAACCCAAGAATGCACAAAAATGATGGGAGAAAGCATGTTGGCCAAGATAGGAGTTTTGGCAAGAATGTTGTCAAGAAAAGTAACTCCTCTGCCCCGGTCTTAAGCCATGTTGGATGTTACAACTATGGAAATCTATGGCACAAGAGAGTTGGCTACAGAAATGAGAAGAAATGGAATGCTTCTCAGCATATGCATGTGAATGCAGCAGCTTGGGATTTGAAGACAAGGAGAAAGAATGGAGTTGATGGATACAAACTTGTCTTCAATACTCTGTTTCAACAAGGAAAGGTGAATATAGGAGAAATAAATCAATAGAATGATCCTCCTACTCTTGTAGCAAACCCCTCTGTAAGGAAGAAAGGCTTCAAATGGATTTGGGTGAAGAAAGAGGAGGTGAAAGAGAAGTTTCCTCTATTCATGCGCTGTCAAGAGAAGACCTAAACAAGGTGTTGAAGCCCCGAAAATCAGGTCGACAACAAGGGGGATACCCACCCGGTCCAGACCTTAGTTAGCAGCTCCTTATCCGTTTGGTATAGCGGGTCCGACTAGGGATAACGGGACCAGTTTCCCGATCTTGGGTGCGTGTGTGTGTATAGAGTTGAACTATGCTAATCTGAGAGAATTTTAAAGCTAATCTAAATCAGATTCTTTAACTTTACTCTATGTTATTGTATCTAATGAGAAACAACAAATCAAATCTATTCTAACCCGGGATTGTATGTCTTCCATTATGCAATCTGAAAAGATTTCGAATAATAACTGGTAATAAAGATCATTCAGCTATCATAAGAAAAGAAACCATTTGAGATAAACTATTTTGCATAAGAAGTTAGGCAAAACAGTTGTGAATAGTATATCACATAATAAGCCATTCATATGTCACACATAAACAATATGACTTCACCATACAAAAGTGCCAAATGATAACCCATATATTCATGCAGTAACATATAAACAACTGAAACTGTAAATTACTTAAAGAGTATAAGCAGACATTGCCAAGAGATAAAAGTACCATTTATGACTAGTTCTACCCATAAGCCTCAAGAAAAACATTCTATTTCTACTTGTTCTAAAATCTACCAAGAGTACAGAAGTGCAACATCAGTAGCAGATATCAAAATGCAAGTAAAGATAAATTTCGATCCATCCAATTCATCAAAACCTCCCTCTGAGGGTGCAGAAGTGCATGTTCTGAGGTAAGTTTTTTGAAAAATCCTCCGGACCCTTCTCTAAATGCATGAGAAGGGTTAAAATACTACTTCCTAAATCTAATAATAGTGTTTTTACAAAATTGTAGGATACGGTTCTCAAATGACCGTCCTTTTTCTAATCTAAACAAAAATAAACAAAAAACTACTAAAAATAAGTTATTTCCGGATCTGGTCTTTGAAATTGCAAGTGTTTAGCATGGATTTGAGAAGAGTCGGTTGGTCGACTTCTGCGCTGAGCTGGGCTGCGAAAACGACATCCATGAGAGCTGGCACTACTTTCTCTGCTGAGTTTGTGATGTATTTCACAGTCATCCATTGACTGTGTGGCTTAACTAAGTATGCCCAATAGCACTCCCAATTCAATCTGTTCAAAGCCTGAATTGCTTTTCCGTTTTCCTGCGCCTTCTCTTTCCATTCTGCCTCTATTCGTGACTTGTTTGGTAGGTATCCCGGGGTGGTTTCTGTGATTAAGTTAGCTCTGTGTAAATTTTCATTTACACAGTCTATAAGAACACTAGCCTGTGTCGCTGCTGCCTCTGCCGCCTGTTCTGCCTGCTTGATTTGATTGTCCCATTTGTTAAAGAGAAATTCCTTATGGCTTTCGTTTATTATGGGTGCATTTGCTCTCTTCCCTTCCTCTCCATTCTGCCAAGCTATATACTCTGTCACTTGTCTGTCAACCTGGTCATAGTCACTTCGCAGGTCTGTCATTTGATTGGTGAGTTTGTCGCTCAGCTCGCAATAGTGACTCCACTGCGATATTTTTTGTCCCAACTCTTCTTGTTGCTGCAGAAGTTGCTCATTTAGACTAGTAGACTCTGAAACGAATTCGGAAAGCTTGGGCTCGTCCTTATGTATTTCTTGTAAAGCTCGCAACTTCTCTCCTTTTTCGTCCAGGCTTTTCTGATAGCTTATTTGCATTTGCTGAAAATCTTCTTGTAGTTTCTCAAGTTGTTTGGACGCTTCATTGTTGGCATTGTCCTGTTGCAGCTGTTGTTGCAGTAGCAGTATATGGTTTTCTTGCTCCCTTAATAGTTGCTGAACTTCAGACGCCTTGTCGATAGTCGCAGAAGCGTATGCTCCTGCAATTTGAGACAATTTCATGAGATTTTCCGTGGGGTTGCTGTTAGGGTCTTTCCATAAGACGTCTAAATGTTCGGCGTTCTGTGACAGCGTATTCTCCAGCTTTCTTTTCTTTCTTTGTCTCCTCACCACTGCTTTATGTTGAGGACTATAGAACACGTCCAGTGGGGGAATTTCCTCCACACTAAGTAGGAGTTCAGGAGGCGGAGCGATATGACTGTGTTCTACTTCTGAGACACTACCGACCACGGTTGAGACCATTTCCTGTGTTACTTGCGCATTGCTTACAAGCGTTCTTGGGACTTGCCCTTCCGGGCTGATTAGCTCGTTGAAGTTTTCCCACTCTTTATCGAGCTCTGTCGTGACGAGCGACAATGTAGTGACGGGAGGAGGGACATTTCTTGGTGAGGAAGCAATAACTTGCAGTTGCGGCATGGCACTTGATTGGGCAGTATCCCCGGCTGCTTCTCCGACTTTCCCTTGGTCGCTTGCAGACTTTTTAGAGTGTTCGGGTGTTCCTTGAACAACGTCAGATTTGGATTTGGAAGAACTGGAGTTTCCGCTGAGGCTGACACTTGGAGTAGGCTCTCTACCGAGTGGTTGCATCTTTTCTAGAGGAATGCTGGCTATTCTTCTTTCTTTGAATAACATAAATCTTTCGAGGTCATCTGGGGACAACCTCGACTTAGCTTCTCGCAAGACTTCCTGGAATGAACTTTTATTTTGAAACAAGTCATCAAATAAATTTTTCTTTCCGGTGAACACTTTTATTCTGACACTTATAGTGAAATCATGGGCAACATTATTTAGGTCAAAAGGTCGAGCGGGGAATTTAAATAATTGTAGGGACGTCACATTCCCTACTTCGGCAAAAGCATGTCCTACATCAAATAACGAGAAGGCCCCACAAGCTACAGGAAAATGAGGCCATATGGCCTTCTTCTTGTCTTTTAACTCTTTGGTTAGGCCGCCTTCCGAGCAAGTCTGATAGGCAATTTCCCTAGCCAAAAGCCTGTCAGGGACATACAGAGGTAGGACATGTGGAGGCACAGTGCTCCCAAACACTTTGATATAAGTGAACCATTCTTCCCCGAACCATCTTGCGACGGGGATGATGTCTATTTGCGCTTCGAGTGAGCACCTCGGGGGTTCTTCACCATACATCATCCTATATAGGGGTAAAATGAGCCCATGGCAAATCTGATAGAAGTGAGGGGCAAACTGTGAATCCCATAATATTTTGTGGTAAACATGAATAGGCGACGGGTCTTGGGTAGTCCATTTCCAACCCATAGTTGGAAACTTAGATACATAGAAAATAGAATCCATAATGTAAGCAGATAGATAAAACGGAGGGTAGATCCTTTGTGACGAGGATCTCTTAGTACGATAATTCATGACAGCAGTAACAAATTATCAGAGCATATTTTTGCCCAATCCACGAGATCGGCATTTGTGGCAGCTTCTATGAGTGGTAGCCATTCAGCTGAAAATTTATTTATGTCTGGCATCCCAAATAGCCTGCAGAGCATGGCTGCAGCAAAACAATATGGAGAGGTGAGAGAACTTGTGTTATACTTACCATTTTTATCCTTTTTTAGCAGCTCTTCTCTTCTGGTCCATTCTTTGGTGGTTTCTGCCAGGTTTGGGTTCTCTGCTGCGAATTTCTGGACAAATTGCATGTTATAGGTCATCTGAGGTTCCGGAAGATGGTACATAAGCTTTAGGTCTTGCGCGGCGAATGATCCTATGAGCCCATGCCCTGGAGCCTTGAATTGTCTGCCTTGTAACTCTGCATTGTTGAGTATCCATTTGATCATATCTGTATACGGCGATATCTTGGGTCTAACTGCTATTCGATGGAGAAATGAACAAGCCAGCTCTTCTAAGGATGCCTCGGAAGAGTTTGGCGATCCCGCGGCACTATCGGCCTTCATTACTCTGGGGTTTTCCTCCTCTAGCATCTTATACATGCCTTCCCAGGTTGAAATTCCTACGTCTCTGTTGCATGCAGTGTCTGTGTATAAGGGTGCCATCTCTTTTGCCTTTTCCTTTGCCTCGGAACCTTGGCCATTAGTCTTCTTTCCCATTTGCTTATGCGTTCGGCTTTTGAATGTTCTTATCTCCTAGTCCCTGCAGATTACAAGCGAGGCGGAAATGACTGATTGAGAAAGATGATGGGAGGGTTTTAAATGCAGACGATATACTAAATATGCCACCTTACGTGAAAACAATTCTTCAGCAAAGCACGTGTCCTTATTTCATTAAATGACTGACAACTAACCTACTTACTATCATTAAAAGCGCATGATTTGAAGTCAGGTTATGGTAAGTGGTCTATCTTTGAACGGCGTGCCTGAAAGATTTGCGGTTTAAATGATTTATGATTCGCTTTATGCCCTATCGAAGATCATGCCGTCGCAAGGCGCGCTTATCGCAAATCGCTGGATCACAGAATGTGTCATCGCGGCGATCGCAATATCCCAGGTCGCAACATCGCGGGTCGCAGGAGTTTGATGTTTGTTAAATATTGCCATTTCATTTCCGCGATGTGTGGTCATTGTGATCGGCGTTATCGCAGATCGGGAGATTGTGAGGTTTTTCCATATGGACACTACTTATTGCGACGTGACGTTATGCTTAACGTTGGGGGGCCTTGCGCATTAATGCAATTTCTTAAAGACCTTTTTCCCATCGTAGAATTAGGTGAAAATATTTGGAAGACTGCTTTTAAGCCTGCGATGGTATCTTTATTTTGAAGAAGGGAAATTTGATTTCTTCTCAAAATTATACTACGGGTCCCCTATTCATTTAGTATTTTGGGTAGATAGATAAATGAAAAAAAAAGAGGGGGTTGTTGCTGGCCACAACAAGAAAAAAATGGAGTAAGGAGGGAAAGTCTGCCATATCCATGGAGTGAGGTAGGCAACCAACTAATGAAATACGTCTCATGTGAGGGTAGATATAGTGTTTTCTATGGCTATCATTTCAAGATCCTTGAAGAATTAAGATTTGGAGAAGAAACACCCCCTCACCAAAGGCTCAACATACCATATTTCTTGCTTCAATCAGTCATAGACTCAAGCATCAAAGTGAAGGAGGTGAATTCCCAACAATTAGCTAACCATGGGTTGATTAGGATCCTCATTGGATATGCCTTCCAAAAAACCTCAGAGCCCTTATAACATGGTTAGTTTTCAGAGGCATGCTAGTAGAGGATGACATCAAAACTCTCACTTATGATGTTAGTCCTACTTTCAATGAAGAGGAAGTAAAACAGAAAGAGGAATATACAGAAGGAGATGAGGATGAGATGAATGAAGAAGAAACTAACATAGAGGAACAGGATGAAGATAAGGAAGAAGAGGGAGAAGAGAAAGAGGATGATGAAGAAATAGAGGAGGAAATTAAGGAGGAAACTAATAGAGATGATGAAGATCTACAAGAAGAAGAAGACAGGAAAGTCAGAGAGGAATAAGGCAATAAAACAGAGGAGACAAAACAAAAGGAGGATTCACCTAGGGTGTCTCTAGAGGCCATTGAGAGAGAGGTAGCAGCTGCCCTCACTTCTCTCAGCACCCAAATCAAGTGAAAAGGAAAAAGGCAAAGGCAGGTCCCACTATATTTCATGACAAGAAAGAGCACAAGAATAAGACAGGGGCAGCCACAAACATCAACCAAAATTCCTATTGAGATTGAAGATTCCCCTACACAAAAAGACAAAATGCCTTCCCCTAAGTTCGGTATCACCTATGTAAGGAGGCCTACTACTAGATAAACTTCCTCAAAGGGTAAGGAAATCCTACAGGATCCACAAAAAAATCTACAGGAGGCACAAAAATTCGAAAGAAAGGTAGGGGAGAAACAAGAAGCTAAATAGGAGGACCCAGAGACAAAAGAATTGAGCCCCCAACTTAACCTAGACTCCTATTACCAGTTTATTGAAGGAGGCAGGGTCATACCTCAAAAATTTGCCATCCTACTGTTCCTCAAGCTTGAGAAGGAGAGGGCCAGAACTCACTAATGGATGTAGATCACCAAATAGAAGGGTGTAGAAGACATTGGGCACATGGAGGAGAAACTCAAAGAAATGGGCAGAGAACTAAGTGGCTTAAGGGACAAAGAATCTATAATAAGAAATCAACTAGAGATAGAAAATGCATGGTTGAGGGGACATCTACAGGAAAGAGAGAACCAACTAGCATGTATGGCCAGCCTCTCCTTGGAGTTAATATAGTGTAGGATGACAGCTAAATCCTATGCTCTCTACCTCAAAGAACAATGGCTACAGTTTCATATGAAGAGACTAGCAGAGAGGGGAACCATGCCATTTGAGGACTACAGACAATTTATTGATCTTTGTGATCAAAGTACACTAGAGGATAGGGCCAAAATGGCTGAGTTTTATTTACACAACATGGCCCTCATAGACATGAATGTATGAGACCCTAATGCCAAGCTAGGAGATCTACAATTAATGGCTTTGACATCATGGATGAACCGTGAGGAGTCAAGGCTATAGAGATGAAAAGATATTGGCAAGAGAGAAAATTGAGCATCTTTTGATCAGAGATGAATAATCAAATCCCATGGCCCTCATCAGTACCCATAATTTGATTGCAAATGATCCTCAGCTGACACCTAGATATATTGCTGCCCAAGAGCAAGCAATTTCACATTTTGAGGACATGTTTAGGCTACTAGGAGATGATAGTATATATTCTTATGTAAGAAGATGGAACACACTACCATATAGCCTAAATATAAGAGAATATCGCTCCCCTCAAAGGTTAAGAGAGGCACTCAACAGGACACCTTTGTATAAGCAATCTATGCAAAAGTTGAAGTTCAATTGGATAGGCCTAAAACTCAGTCCACCACTACTCTTTGGGATGCTAGAAGGGAGAAAAGAAGAAGAATAAAAGAGGCAAGGGGAAGAGGTAGAAAATAGAGTAGGCTTCTATGAACAAGAAGAGGAGACCACAATAGAGGCATGGGATATCAAAGACGCTACCAGAGCCATGAAGAATATGGATATTGACTAAGTTGCTCATCACTTTTAGTAGGGGGGTGATGATAAGCCTCATAATTGGGTAATTATATGGGCCTTAATTCACCTCCTAGCTTAGTAAAACCAATTATTCTCATAACTTATTACATACTTTTGATTATATTTTGTTTATGAGATGAGTTAGAGTTGGATATTTTGGTTTATGGTCTAATGTGCATTTAATGCAGGATTAAAGGAGAAAAGTAAGGAATTTTGGCAAATACCAAGATCAAAACTTGAATGGGACAAGGGAGAGGGATTATAGGAGGTAAATCCTCCTCATTTACTACCCCTCGATTCGAATATTCCTCCATCAACTCAGAGTGCAAACAACCAAATCATGAGGACTACAAGGCAGCCAAGCAATTGAAAGACAACGCACCAGTTTATTTCAAGTTTGGAAGCTGAGCCTCCCTAATTTTAAGGAATTTGTTGGAGACTTCATATGTATAAGTAGAGAGGCCTAGGACCTCAGTAGGATTCATATTTTTTATTGTAAAACTCTACTCTATTTTTTGAGCTGCAACACTTGTGATAGTTCTTTTGATGTAAACTATTGTTTTCGTAATAAGAATGAGTTTTGTTTTGAGCCAGCACTGAGTTAGCTCAGAGAGCTAAAGCTCTTGGGTTAGGTCCCAACCCTAGCAGCCAAGGCTCCTCTTTATTAGTGTAGATTCATAGCTTAGTTGTTAGTTTGCTTAGTAGATGCATTTCCATTATAGGTTGTGTAAATCAGATTGGTTGTGTGATAGTTTGCTTCCATTTGTGCCTTCTTTCAAGTAGAAGGTTAGTAAGGAGAAAAATGATCACAACAAGGTTGTCAACAGGTGTCTTGGCTTCACTTCCTCCCTCTGGGACCATGACTTGAGGAAGGGACCCTTCAGCAGCCCCAAAAACAGAAATTTCTAGTTCTTTTATGAGATTTGGAGTTTGTTGTCTTTAATTTAGTAGTTGGTTAATGTTGCAAGGCATATTTCATTGTCATCGTTTTCCATATCCATTTATACAATAATATCTCACTCATGATTTCATTTGCTTCAACAACTTTCTTCATGCATAATATAGGCAGTTGATTCATGCTTTTCTAATTTATGAAAAAATTATCTTGTTGCATAGTTATTTTTGGAAGACACACATGTTTTATGTAGAGCATGTACCTTAGGAGGAGACCAAGACTTAATAACCAATAGAGACCTTCCACTTCATCCACCTTAGCCATCCCTTGTTTCACCATCACCCTCACTAGTTTTTCATCATTTTTCATTGAAATTTCCATAAACACATAGAGCGAATCTAGCCATCTCTTAGCTTCGATATTGACTCCTCAGTGCTCCTAGACATTCTAACACTCCATTCCACCCATCACGCACCTTTCCTAAGCTTCCCAACACCTCTAACACCTCAAAATTAGCTCTCAGTTGTATCCTGTAGGTTTCCTGTAATTCCTACAGGATCATCTTGTAGGTTTCTAGTACACCCTATAGGTTTTCCTGAAATGGCCTGCTTTGAGGCCAAATTGATGGGAAACCTATAGGATGTCAAAAAAAGCCTCCTAGGACCCATCCACACCATCCAACCACTCCATAAACCTTTTAGTCATCCCCAAACACATTCCATCCACATGTCACATCAATAGAACAATTAGTTTTCTTACTTGATTTTGGCTGAGACACCAAAAAAATGAAAACAAATTTAGTTTAGTTTCTTTGCTTGCACATTAGTAGGGTTTGATGCTTTTTACTTCTGCAACTTAGATAGTAGAATTTGTTTATTTTTGATTGAGCAATTCGGCTTAGCATAACTTCTTAAATGATTAAATAGGGTATGGTGTGGTTTAGCATTACATGTTGGCCTTTTCCATTACTGTAGTAGAGTAACTCTCTTAGAGTATATTTTCCCTTCTTCCATCAAAGAATCAAGCTTTTTCTGACTCTATAGAAGTCTAGCTTGGAACCTCAGTTGTCTCTCACCAACTGAAAAATGACAACATGCAGAACCATCAATTTTACTTGTGCATATAGCACTGTCACCTCCAAGTTTGTATGAACCCCGGGTTGGTAAGTAAAGTTGGTAGCCCAAGAGTTGCAGCATCCTTGTTGCAATATTGGCATTCATCAAAAGGTTATGAGGAAGTGTCGTGTAGATGAAGTGCTGGCACTAGTAATTTCTCTTGCATCCCTGTTGGGTGTAGAGCTTGATTATATTTTGTATTCAAAGGTATCGCTGCATTGGGCCCCAGTTCAAAATGGAGCAACAATGCCACCCGTAAATATTCGCTGTAGGGGGGGTCCGGGGGGGTGGATGTGACCTTTTGGGAACCCCCCCCGCCAGGGGGGATCAGGGGAAGCGCCCCCAAAGCTAAGAATAGATGTAAAATTTCCTTGTAAAATTTTGTAATTTCGTAAGCAATCTGGGTCGTTCATTAGGCGAAGATCTGACAGTAGAAGTTATGTTTAATTTAGGGTTTTTTGCTATAGAAGGAAACCGCTCACTATATATGAGGGAATTGTATTGTGTCTATGTAGATTGGTATTCTAAGTGAGGAAGAGAGAGGAGATTGAGAGCGAAGAGGGAATTACAACGAATATGTTGTAGGTTGTATCTCTTCAATTTGCTGGATAATATAAATCGAAGGATTGGCTATTTATCCATGGACGTAGCCCAAACTGGGTGAACCACGTATATCTATGTGCATTTTCTGTGTTTATATTTCTGCAATATTTTATGTGTTCCATTCGTCTGTAATATATAATTTTCGAACAGTTGGTATTAGAGCCTAAGGTCTATTTGGATAAAAAAACTCGCAGGAGAGAAGGGTTCCTAGTTCGAGTGGGAGCAATGCTGGAAGATGGTAGGTTTAGGGTCGAAAAATTCAATGGCCAAAACTACTAGCTGTGGAAGATGTAGATGGAATATTATCTGTATCAGAGAGATCTATACCAACCATTGAGCAGAAAGACATAGAATCCGACGAGTATGATAGACACAGAATGGGATATTCTCGATAGAAAGGCACTTGGAACAATACGACTATGCCTAGCGGCATAGGTAGTGTTTAATATTTCAAAGGAAATGACAATAGAGGGTTTCATGTTGACATTGGCCAAACTATATGAAAAAAAATCGGCCTTAAATAAGGTATTTCTTATGAAGCATTTATTTAATATGAATATGTCAGAAGGTGGATCTGTTGCTGATCATTTAAATGAATTTAATACAGTTACCAGTTAGTTAAGTTCGGTAGGGGTAACTTTTGATGATGAAGTTCGGGATTTTTTATTTATGTGCTCATTGCCAGAAAGATGGAATGGTTTAGTTATGGCCATTAGTAACTCTGTCTCTGGATCTAGTACTTTAAAGTTTGATGATGTTGTCGGTGCAATCCTTGGCGAGGAAATGCGACGGAAAAGCACCGGTGAGACATCAGGTAATGCTTTGACTACAGAGACTAGGGGAAGAAAAATGGAAAGAGGAAAGAGCCCTGGATATCGCAGTAAGTCAAGAAAATGCAGATCCAAGTCCAGAACGAGGATAGTGTGCTGGAAATGTGGGAAGAAAGGACACTTGAAGAAAGACTGCAAGTCTCGAAATGGAAAAGAAGGAGATGTGCAACAAGAAACTAATCATGAAGCGAATGTAACAGGTGATGTGTTGCAAGATTCTTTGATTCTTTCATTAGAAAATATTATTGATGCCTGGGTGGTAGATTCAGGGGCTTCATTCCATGCCAGACCTGATAGGAAATATTTTTATGATTATGTTCAAGGATATTTTAGACAGCTTCGATTGGGTGATGATAAACGCTATAAAATCATTGGAATTGTTACTTTTCATAAAAGAGCAAAATGAAAATTAGTGGCTATTGAAGGAGGTAAGACATGTTTCAGATCTGAAGAAAAATATGATTTCAACAGGGCAATTGGGAGGTGAAGGCTGTGTGACTACTCTTACAGATAAAACCTGGAAGGTCACAAAAGGATCCCTGGTAATAGCAAAAGGAGAAAAGGTTGGTACATTGTATTTATGCAATGGTATTTCTAATTCTGTTAATGCTTTAACCTCTACAGGAGAAGATACGACATTGTGGCATCATAGGCTCGAGCACGTGGGTGAGAAGGGGATGCAGATTCTTCACTCAAGAAATCTTTTGCTAGGTTTGAAGCATGTTGATTTAAAATTCTGTGAGAATTGTGTTTATGGAAAACAGAAGAGAGTTAGATTCCTCAGAGTTGCAAAAGAAAAGAAGAGCGAAAAATTAGAGCTTGTGCATACAGATGTATGGGGACTTGCTCAGGTATCATCTCTTGCTGGATCTCATTATTATGTTACTTTTATTGATGATGCAACCAAAAAAACCTGGATTTATTGTATTCGAAACAAATCTGATGTATTTGATACTTTCAAGAAATGGAAAGATTTGGTTGAAAATGAGATAGGAAGAAGGTTGAAGTGTCTCAGATTAGACAATGGAGATAAATATTGCAGCAAAGAGTTTGATAGGTACTATTTTTAGAATGGAATTCGCAGAGAGAAGACAGTTCCAGGAACACCACAAGAAAATGGTGTGTCAGAAAGGATGAACAGGACAATCATGGAGCGTGCAAGGTGCATGAGATTGCATGTAGGATTGCCTTTACAAATTTGGGCAGATGTTGTAGATACTGTTGTTTATCTAATAAACAGAGGGCCTTCAAGTTCCTTGGATGGTGATATTCAAGAGGAGGAATGGACAGGTAAAAAGGTAAACTACTCTTTTTTAAAGACTTTTGGTTGTGAAGCCTTTGTCCACATTAATAAAGAAAATAGAACAAAGCTTGAGGCAAAATCAAAGAAATGTATCTTTATTGGATATGATGTTAATGATTTTGGTTATTTCTTTTATGATTATCAAAAATACAAAATCATTAGGAGCATAGATGTCATATTCAATGAAAGGGTTTTGTATAAGGATCAGCTACAAGAAAAGAAACATGAAAAAGAAAACAGAGAATACATAGTGCTTGACGAGATCACATAAAAAGTGATGGTGCATGAAAATCATAATGATCAACATCCAGAACAACAACCACAACAGCAACAAGCACCTCAAACACCTGAAGGTGGTGTCAGAAGATCTACCAGGATAAGTAGACCCCCTAAACAATACTCCCCTTCATTATATTATGTATTGTTGACTGATTCTGGTGAACCAGAATGTTATGAAGAAGTAGTACATGTAGAAACTAGGAAGAAGTGGGAGCAAGCCATGAAAGAAGAGATGGACTCCTTAGCACATAACCAGACTTGGGACTTAGTCAGGTTTCCTGCAGGTAAAATAACATTGCAGAATAAATGGTTTTACAAGTTGAAGGAAGAAGATGGAGGTAGAAAAAGGTATAAAGCTAGACTTGTGGTGAAAGGGTATGCACAGAAAAAGGGTATAGATTTTGATGAGATATGTTCTCCTGTTTTTAAAATGAGTTCAACCAGAACTATTTTAAGTCTAGTAGAAGTTGAAGATTTGCATATTGAGCAATTAGATGTAAAGACATCCTTTGTCCATGGGGATTTGGAGGAAGATATATATATGCAGTAGCCACAAGGATATGAGGTAAAAGGGAAGGAGAAACTAGTGTGCAGGCTGAAGAAGAGCTTGTATGGCTTAAAACAGGCTCCAAGGCAATGGTATCTAAAATTTGACAGGTTTATGTCTGAACAAGGTTATACTAGATGTCACTCTGATCATTGTGTTTATCGGAAAAGGAAAAATGATGGAAGCTATGTTATATTGTTATTGTATGTAAATGACATTCTTGTTGCAAGCTCTAACATACAGGAAATAAATGTGTTCAAAATAAAATTGGAAAACGCATTTGCAATGAAGGATTTGGGTGCTGCAAAAGAAATCCTTGGTATGAGAATAACTAGAGACAGGAAGAATCGCAAATTAACATTGTCTCAAAGTAACTACATAGAAAAGGTGTTGATAAGGTTTAATATGCAGAATGCAAAAGCAGATAGTATACCTTTGGCTAGCCATTTCAAATTAAGTAAGGAGGAGTTTCCTAAGGTTCAGGAAGAAATGGCTCATGTGTCTAAAGTTCCATATGCATCAGCAGTTGGAAGCTTAATGTATGCAATGGTCTGCACAATGCCTAATGTGCACACATGCAGTGGGAGTTGTAAGCAGGTACATTGCTGAGGGACTATGTCCCCTAGGGTTTTGGGTCAACACCCTAGCAAAGTAGGGGTTATCTACAGTAAAAAACAAGAATTCCACATAGACATGATACTTAAATAAGCAAACTACGTGAAGAGAGGTGCACCTGGGGGTCCTTCGTTCGGGTAGATCCAGCAAGGGTCCAAACCCTCTTGGAGTTCCTATCGATCCTTGAACTTGCAAAACAACCAATTTAAAGAAGCATAGAAATATATGGACAAAGTATCATATAGAAATCAACTTCATAACTTATTGAAAGATGGTTAGTTATACATTGAATTATTCATATGTAAACCATAACAATAACATCATATGCATAAAGAATATTGATTTCAGGAACAAGACAAATTTTTCTTTATTGCAGATAACTTAAACAAAGCAAGGAATGATATCACCTGAATCTTCCTCTCGCTGGCTCCAAGCAAAACTGTCCTCCAGGTCTGTCCAATACCAAGTCTTCAAAAGCCTCCTTCCATGACTCACACGAGGATATCTCAACTAGTGAAATGACATCATAGCTCAAGGAAATAAGGGTTTCCTGTAGTGGGGGAAGTGCTAGAAGCACGAGGGTCTTCAAACTTGATCAGGGATAATCTCAGCAGAGTAATTCTCTCTCTTCTCCCCTCCTTAGGCCTTCCCATTGGAGCCTTTTTATACTTCTCCCAAAGTAGTTTTTTAGTTGGGAATTCATTGGGAATAGTTCGGCCACGAGCACTAATAGGTAATCAATAGGTAAAACCCATGATCTCCACCCGAAATTAAGGAGATTTAAATTTTTTAAGTGTTTTAAGACACATACGTGGGTTGGGTATACACTGACCTATGTACACACGCATTTAGCTCAGGGAAATGTCGCGTACAGGGAGTAAAACATTATTTTTTAAGTATTTGGACCAAGTCTGGAAGGAGGGGTTGCCCTAGACATAAATGCAGCATCACAAATATCAAGAGTGAGATTTGGAGCTATAGCAGATGCCCCTTAGTATATGAGGTCAGAAGGGGTACATGATGGTCGAAACATATTAAGTACATGGAAAGGAAACCTGTCAAAAACTGAGAAGGACTTCACTAGATTTCATCCTGCCAAGCCACAAAAGGAGATCAGAAAGAAACATTGTCTGAGGCAGGCATACCCATGCTCAGAAAAAGTAAAGCATGTTTGCATATCAAGTACAAGAGGATCCACTAAGCATACAAGTATAGAAGACTGGAAATACATAATGGATCATCTAATCACGATCGAACAAGTACATGTCTGAATATAACATATACAAAGATCAATGAAGCTGAAAGATGAAACTGATCACTGATGTCAAAAACTGATCCCAATAGTACCAAGTGAACATGATGGAATAAGATGGTACTACACTGCAAACTCGGGTGCCAACATATAGAATGTCGCCATGAATGACTGCAACATACAAGGTGGAATGGTATCAACTAGCAGCAATAGGAGCAACTATCAAGTGAACCAATGAATGCTGATGCAACCTGAGGTCTTCATCGACCACCGTGGTACATTTCTACACAATAAGAATGAATGAGCTGGAGTTGACCATGTGAGAAATTGTTTAATTACCTGCCATTGATGTATACTGTTAACAAACGTGAGACTACTCACTAATAATGATAATGATAGCCAAGGTACCCTAGTACAATCTAACAAGTGCGAATAAATGATCTGAAGTCCAACACCTGTAAGAATCTATCGATCAGGAGACAATGATGGTTCCCCACTATCGATAGCAAAGGATCTGCCACTAATCACTGCAAAGCGCAAGGTACTGCCAAATGGACTCTAGACCTTTGCCCCAGAGCAATGAGTCGTAGTCGATAGGGAAAGATCTGCTAGAAGGACGGAATTAAGGCATCCTTCATCAATCTAGCATGAGTGTAACCTGCAGGATAATAATGTGGAAGGAATCAGACAAAAAAGATGTAGTAACCCGATCGAAGCACATTTCCGGTGTACACAAGATGTGGCTAGCGGACGACAGAAACCCTCTGAACCAACAAATAATGAAAGCTGACATAGAGGCGAGGTATCCACCAATAGGGTCAAATGAAAACCAAGGTACTACACGAATCCCAATGTGTGATAATGCAAGTTGACGTCGAACACAATGGAAACCACTCAGTCAAAGACCCATGATACTGATCGATGCTGAGCACAAGCTGACCTATCAATAATAAAAATAGGGCCAAGGTGCGGCTCTAGGACTGTCCTCAGAGCAAGATGTCATTTTCGATGAGGACAAGACCTGCCAGCAAGAAGTCAATGGAGATCTCCTGAAACCGGCACGCGTAAAGGCCCAATATAATTGATGTTATGATAGACAAGACACTGACAACCAGGGATGGCCGAATGAAAAATGAGTCAAGAGACACCGTAGAGAGGCCGAATTAGGCTTACTTCCCTTGAACAAAAGCATGACTCAAATGATGACTTTGTGGCAGCATATGATAACTTTGTATAAGTTCGCCACGCAGGAGGCATGAACGAACTCTCCATATGATTGGAAGATATAACAAATCGGAAGATGACTGACTCAATAACAAGGTTAAGGCATACCTCAGCCAAACCAAATCTCACCCAAACGGAGGAGACTTTTTTTGAGTGCTTTGTTCAAGGGCGACACGACTCTAGCTGCTAACAATAAATGAAAATATTGTCCGATTCCCGCTCTTTTTTCTTGGAATATATAATTTGTGTATTTTTCATTAAGCTTGAAAAAGCATAAAATAATGCTATAATACAGAGGAAAGAACGACTGTCGGTGAACTAGATGATCTAGTTCTTGGGATTGGAACAATCCTATGATCAATGCAGGGAGGTGAAAACTGGTCAAAGACACTCAAAGGTGTGTTCCTTCTATGATTCATTATGTGTAAAGTTGCAGAAGTCAAGGGGATGCAAGTTTGATTTTGCAGACGTCATGGTCAAAAATTGGCTTAAACACGAGTCCAAGTGAAGCTAGCTAAAGGCCAAAAGGTGCAAATAATCAATATGCAATGCAGTAGTACAACTCAACACGAAGGGGCCTATAGGGTATATGGCTAGAACGAAGCGAAGAAGCAAAGAGGAATGAGTCTTCAATGCATAAGTCATGGCGGGAATAAAGAGGACTCCCCAGCCTATTCAAATGAAGCATCATGGGCAACAAATGTCAGTGAGGTGCTAAGTACGATGCCCATGAAAAGGATGGCTCTACCATCATGTCAAAGTTTAAAAATCGGCGAGTGGAAGTTGATTTACTAACAATGACATGATGGGATCGACCCTATGGAAAGTATATCGGCTGATGGAGGCTAGTTATGCAAAATGAAATGGAAGAATGGCTTCCCTAACATATATGTTAGTAAGTAAACGAACCCTGCCATGACAGGTCAGCAGTCATGGAACTGACTCGAAACTGTCGAAAAAGCGTCTAAAATGTCATGAAAAACAATCCATTCTCGGCATTCCAAGCTCCCAAGTTAAAAGATACATGAGACGAAAAAAATCAAGTTTTGAAAAATTTTGACATTTTGAAAGTCTATAAAATAGTTTTTTGACTCATCATTATTACCATTTGAATCGAGAGCACAAGGAGTGGAGAAAAAGAAGCAATCTTGCCTTTTGCCAAATCCGACCATTCAAATCTTCCAAAAATCACCAAGTAGCCCCCAAACTTGGCTTGCATCACTTTGTAATTGTTTTTAAGAATTTTAATTAAAGTTTCACCATTGAATTTATGTCAAAAATTTTGTCACGGCATATACGTGGGTTGGCTATATGTAACCTACATATACGCAGGCCCTAGACACGACTGTGTATAAAATAGACCCACGTATACGCTGTTTTGATTTCAAAACAAAAAACTAATTGTCCAAACTTGTTTTTTCCTCAGGATGACAATTACCTGGAGGGAAAGGGATCATGCCACTGTTGATGATGAGGTTATTAATGATCCATAGGCGTTGGATGCCTTAAGAGGATACGATTTTCTAAAAATTTTCAAAATGCCAAATATGAAGGCAACTACTCGCTCGCTCGAAATGCTCATTCACTACTGGAGCATCGAGGATGAATTATTCATGATTTATAAAATGTCACTAAAGATAGAGATTGAGGATATCTATTTCATCTTTGACGTTTATG